>CM062818.1:1041607355-1041814855 GCA_031772625.1 Pinus tabuliformis | reverse complement strand
CTGGTGGAGCTGTATCATGGAGGAGTGCCAAGCAGACCTTGATTGCCACTTCCACTATGGAAGCCGAGTTCGTCTCCTATTTTGAGGCTACTTTACATGGTGTATGGCTTAGGAGTTTCATTTCTGGGCTTAGAATTATGGATTCTATCTCTAAGCCATTGAGAATATATTGTGATAATTCAGCTGCTGTTTTTATGGCTAAAAACAATAAAAGTGGGAGTCGAAATAAACACATCGACATTAAGTATTTACCTATAAGGGAACATGTTAAAGAAAAGAAAGTGGTCATTGAGCACGTCAGCACTGAGTTAATGATCGCTGATCCTTTGACTAAGGGCATGCCATCGTTTAAATTCAAGGATCATGTATTGAATATGGGACTTGGTTCCATTATGTAGTTTCTCATTGTATGGACAATGTTATTTTAATGAAATTCTTAATTATTGTGATGTTTTTTCTCATCATTATGTGCACTTTAAGTTGATTTGAGAAAATTCATTTAAGAAGGACCAACAATAAACATAAGGTTTATTCATTAAGAAATTGTTGCCACATAAATTATAATAAGAATAAATACATAGTAATACATGGAAGATAATACTCGTCATTAGAGGACTTATCGCCATAATTCATGTATCTATTACTTAATACAGATTATCAATGTTTTTTAAGTTGAGACATTAAGTTTGGAAGTATGGACCAAGTGGGAGAATGTTAAGCTCCATTAATTTTTGCACAATTGCTGCCTACAATTATGGAATTTAAACTGCAGTCTTTCCTTAACTTATGGAAACCAACTGCAGTAGTTTCCTTAAGTTAAGGAAATCAACTGCAGTTAATAAATTTATTGTTGGGAGCTACTGAAGTGGTCCATTACTCCATATGGAGTTCTCTGCCTTGATCTGTGGGACATCTGACACATAGCTATCAGAAGCTTGATGGAAGCTTGGCTATAAATTCATCTGTTTGGTCCCCAAGCTTGCATCTCAATTTCCCTTCAGTTTTTACACCATCTACCTGAGAGAGCAGAGCTTGGAAGTGCCTTCAGAATTTCTGCATTCTTTTCCTTTTGGTTGGATAGCTGGAGCGTGGTTTTCAAAAAGAAGTTGCATCAAGAGTTTCACAAATGGCTGGAGGTAATTCATATCCCTGGGCATTAAGTTTCAACGATTCATTGAATTTTTTCCGCATGCAGAATCGCTGTTCAAACTGTAGAATTTTTACATATTCTTCACGGTACTGCTTCCCAATAAATAAGAACTCCATGCACCTATGTGCCCATGGTATAGAACAGGCTTAATGGTTTGTATATTTACAATGCACTAACATTATTTAAAAGGTCCTTTGTATATGCTGCATTCTAAATATATGTGTCCATAGAGCTTTCGCACAAAATAGGACCTTTTGATTGCGGCTTGATGAGAATCTTAAGTGCGTTGTCTTTGTTTGCCTTGCATAACATAATGTAGAGAATCGTAAGTGTGTTGTTTTTGCCCGCCTTGTAGAAATAGGTTACACTACAACGAAAAAGACTTTTAGTGGAGGTTTTTGCGCAAGCTTTTATAAATATAGTCCAAAAATATGTTTGTTGCAGAGGTCATTAATGGAGGCGGGCGAGCAGAGGTTTTTGGATGGTGCATCTAAAATATACAAATGCATCAGTGTTTTACTATCTATACAAACACCAATGCTCATATAATATCGATTTGGTACCGCTCTCGCGGCTGTATCGAAACAGTACTTTACCCCTAGATGGTCCAGTGAACTGCTATGCCTCAACAATGGCAACACTTTGGGAATATGATACACTGAGCTAAGTTTTATAAAAATATACACGGTGTGCTAAATAACATAACACAATGGTGCTTGAATATTCAATAGCATCGGTGCTCTTCACACAGTAAAACATCCCTATGCATATCAGGAAGCAGCATTGCTATAGTTTTAAATTTCATAGAAATGTGGTGTTATTTCCAATGAAGCCCCGGTGCGGTAAGCTTAACAAAATGACCTAGGGCATCTTCTAAAGAGCGTTGTTAGGCGGTTTTTAATTTCTAAAACAATAGCGGTGCTATAATAAAAACACAACACCAGTGCGGTACATGTAGAGAAACACCTGTGGGCGTCTCAAGAAAAGCACCGCAATATTTTTTAATTAAAAAATATGTGGTGCTTTCCGAAGGAGGGTTAAATAATAAAAACCCTACTCGTGGTAATTTTCATTTTTACAATCTACAGTGCGAGAGAGCTCTAAAGTATTGGTACCACTCTTGCCACATGCAAGCGCCCTGACATCAGTGCTTCTCTTTCCCACCATCCTTTCGTACTGTGCTCCCTATTTGAGTTTTCATTTTTTTCAAACCATCCTAAACTTTGTTTTTCTCTATTACGTGTCCACAATGTCTCCCCGACCACTAAATGTCCAAGTAATGTCTATGTTTCTTTGTAATCTAAATTTTTAGAATATTAGAATTGTAAATTAGGCTAAATTTGTCACTATTAAAAAAAAATCATAGTAGTGAGTTTGATATTTTCAGCTCGCACCAATAGCAGTGTACCCTGTAAATTTACAGGCTGCACTGCAATTTGGTGCCTGAACATAATGCACCACCGTTGTTGCAGTGCATTTTGTAAATGAAATGCACCGAGAATGATGCGACAACTTGTACATTGGTCTTCACGTGTAATGCGTTTATATTTACCAAACACACTGTAGACTTAATATTTAGAAATATAGCCATAGCTCGGTGTTGTTGATAACCTAAACATTTCGTACCGATGCAAAAAGGTTATCCTTGCGCACCGATGCACAAGTTTTAACACCGCCATAAAAAGTTAAAATTGTGAACCAACAACAATGCATCATACATATGTGCGCAGTGTGGTTATAGTTGAAAGTGCATCGACACTGGTGCATGACTGTGTTTTGAGCGCGTGATGTTTTTTTTTAATGGAAAGTTACGTCTCAATATTTATAAATACATGTTTCCTATAATAATTTTGTTTTGTTTTTTGTTTTTTTTCTTTTTCTTTTTTTATGTATGAGCCAGATGTATTTTATAAGTCAATTATGTAACAAAGACGTTAGCAGAGAGAGTATCAACATGAGCAGGAGCAACAGACGAACCCATATAATATTGTCCAAACATGGAAGGCTAGAGAGAGGGAGAAGGATTTATATCCTCACCCTATTACTGCAACAACCAAAGCACTCTTTATGAATGTAGGCCTCCTCGAGTACTATGAGGAGGCTACATCCCTGAAGGTGCGCTCTGTCTTATTGGAACATTTGATTCACCAATGGAATGCCCATAAGTAGGATTTTTGTATCGGTCTTAGGGCATGGTATAGGCCCACTGAGGAGGATATATACTTTGTCACTGGCCTATCCAGGAGAGGGGAGGATTTTCCCTAGTTCCCTAATGTCCCCTATGGGGTTGCAACTAAGAGTAAGCTTGCGTACACCCAAAGATATCTCAGGCCTCATGCGGCCCATCCATCAAATTTTCAGGTTCGTGGTGGACAACTATGGAGGTTACGTGCCTCTCGTTATTATTCACCACGATTGCACACTTTAGTAGTGATGGGAAACACATTAGTTACCCTCTTTTGTATTATGTTGATTCTTTGATTTAGGTGCCACATTGCATCAGATGGTCTGCCCCTTTTTTTAGGCAGTTTTACATGGCTTTAGATAGATGTCTTGCGTTGAGACATGGGAGGGAGACCTTCCCTTTCACTTCCGAGCTTTTTTGTTTATTTTTTGATAGGTCTAACAACCCCTCGTTAAAAGTTCATGTAAAAAAAATTAATAAAGGCAAAATAAGATCACGGTTAATGGACACTTATTCCAAGCTGAATGTTGGACAAATATATCCTAGTGAGCACCATTGGACGTGCTTATGGCTAAGGGAAATTGGCAAAGGCAATGGATAAGGCATTAAAAAGGCAAAAATGTATTTTTGGCACATTTATTTATGAAAATAAAGGAAAATAGGAGAAAAGGGAGGTGAAAGATCACATGTTGTATGTGAGGAGGAAATTGAACGAAAATAATGGAAAATGAAGAAAATAGAGGCCTAATTGATAAAAAGGCTTATGAGGATCAGTTGGTACCTTTTGCCAGTTCAGTTTTGGAGCTCTCATTATTCTCTCTCTCTCTCTCTCACTCTAGGACACTTAAAGTTTTCTTGGAGCATTCTAGCTTTGGAGAAAGGAAAGGAAAATCAAGCAAAGGAAGGACACGGAAAGGAATGAAAGAAAAGATTAAGCAAGGAATAGTAGGATAAAGCAACTTCAATATGAATACTTGCAGGTAACATATTGCATGTGTGATTTCCTAGCTGGTTTTGACATGCATGGATTTGCATGTTGGTATATGGTTCTCTTGTTTTCAGTGGCATGGTTTTGTCGAGTTATAACAATGGTTTTCAAAATTGCCTTGCCTTTTTCTGGATAGCCATGGTGTGATGGGATTATTTTCTCGGTTTTGAGCTTTGGAATTGTCGGATGGTTTCGAAATATGGGGTGGAGGTGGTCTCAGAAAAATTCCCAAAGGCCTAGGAATCCCTTGACTAGTTTTGGCAGGATACACGGTAAAGCCTGAGGGTGGAGTCTCAGTTTAGGGCTTAGTGATCCAGTGTGGATTGCGGTAAAGCCTGAGAGACTAGTGTCTCGGTTTAGGGCCTAGTGATTTGGTGTGGATTTTGGTAAAGCCTGAGAGACAAGGAGACAAAAAATTCCTCAAGGATAGTGATGGAGTCCGGAGGCATTCCAAGCTCAGTTTGGTTTTGTGATCTCGGTGCCGGTTTTGGTGAGATCACGATTTGGTGAGGGTGGACGTGGTTTAACATTTGGATTCCCTTGGTTGTTTTTGGATTGGTTTATCCATGATACCCCACATTCATGCTTGGAATATGGCACGAGAGTGAATAGCTAAAAGAAATATTTGGTTCAACCATGTCTACGGTTGGGTGGTACGTGGAAGTCCCGAACCTGGTCGGATTTGCCTATGTTTAATAAAAGCTAAGTTCACTTGCTTTTGTACTTGTTATTATGTGGCTTTAATGATTGTTATCTCATTGTTATTTATATGGTTTAGATGCTGGTTATAAGCATGGTTATATGACTGATTATGTTCATGGTTATCTCATGTATTTACCTATAACTGAAAGGATAATGGATGCAGGACCTAATTGATGTCAAAACAATTAAGGGAAGAAGGTGGTGATTCTTCTTGTCAAGTTGCATATATGTTATCAGTCATTTATGCTTTGTCTTGTATTCATTTCCTGTAGATTACATTGATGCCAAGTGTTTGACATAATGTCACTCCTAGTTGGGTATGGTGAGGCCTAGTCCCGAAGTTAGATTTTGATTTGTAATTCTTGTGGTCATGTAATTTATAAATTCTGAAAGCATCATTGAGTTCTGGGTAGTGATCTGGGCTCTAAGCCTGAAAAAGTGGCTCAAATCCTGGAGATGCAGGCACAACACTAAGTAAAAAAGTCCTTGTACGCATGCATACCCATGCTGTGGGAGCATCTGGAGCCTCCTGTACGCATGCTTTCCCATATCAAGGGAGCGTCTAGGGGTTTAATGGTCTAAAAACTTAGTGGGACCTAGGGGTTGGTTACCTGAGTGGTTGGGATGGTTCCTAGGAGTCCTGTTGCTGATGTGGAAGGTTTGTATGGTGTGTTTATGTCGGTTCCACTTCCTTAAGGTGACTTAAGGAGTTGAATAATACCATAGTAACTTCTCGTCACATGTTTATCGTGGTTCACTGGTTACTTGGGTAGATGTGGGAGGAGGGCATTACAGAGTGGTATCAGAGCATGGTTAACCCCTTGGACTGGATGGGATGTGCGTTGATCATGAATTCATGTAGGTTGCACATGTGTTTCTTGTGTTGTGATACCATGTTCTTGTTGCATTTGCATGGTATGGGTTATGGTTGTAGTGAGGTCACCATGGGAAGTTGATGGTGTTGTTGCAGAATGTGTCATCATGAGTGTATGGTTGATTATGCATTGTTTCTGCACGTTAGTATTCACATGTGGTCAAGTGTATAGTGATGCAGTGGTTGTTGTCATGCATGAGGTCATGGTATGTGTAGTTGATATGGCCATGCATTGATGACTGAACTCTATCTATAATGATGGCTATATACTTATATTCTTATGTGTTATATTTCTATATGTTGTCATGATTATGTTACACATGTATTACGTTGATCTTTTGATCATGTAGATGAGGTATCCTCCCCAAATTATGCTAAGGTGTGTTGGTTCATTCTTATTTGGTTTAGCTGACATGATATACCTTGCAAGAAGAATATCAAATATGACTAGCAACATGGAAGACTCCAGTTCCCAATACTCACCCTATGGATAAGATAAGCAGTGTGGTGTTGGACACTCTTTGGATTTGGCAGAGACACTGAGAAGCTTAAAGGCAGAAATAAGGAGACAGAATCATACAAGCACAAGAGAAACAAGCAGAGGTAAATGCAGTGATACTTCAGAGTTTGTCAGAGCTGCAATGACAGGGACCACTTCAGGTCAGCCATGAGCAAGAGGACAAAACTAATGGGGCATACGAAAACAAGTCTCATGGTGAGTATAGGTTGGATGGAGAGGACACGATTAGAGGTGGCAGGTCCTTGGATACTCCGGATAGGAGGGGTGATAGACACATGTACTATTCTAGTTGTTGTCTTGGAAGAATCATTAGGGAAAAGACCCCAGGTTCAGGCACGGAGGCCAACAGTGGTCCGCTGTAGTCTAGGACAGCGTTGGCATTTTCACCTCACCCTGAAGGGTGAGGAGTTTCACCCAAAGTGCGCTGCAACCAAAGGGGAGAAGGGTTCAACATGGGGTCGAGAGAATAACAATCGGGCATATGCAATCATACACATATGCATCCATAATACATGGGACAGAGATAACAATACCCTAAACTCATACACATGGATCCATCATGAATAACACAAAACTAACAACATTCTAGTATCAATATAGTAATCACCATCATCATGCAACAAGTAGACTATTTAAAATTCTAATAAGCCCATAGAACACGATACACAATACATTATAAGTCTCAACACCCATCAACTCTGATTACATTAAATCAATAGGACATAGTACATCATAACTCGGCATCTCGCCATAAACAATACATATAATACCCAACTTAGTAGCTCGGGTCGGATCAGCTCCACAACCTAGTTCCTCAACTCCCAGCTCTTCCTACTTCAGTCTCTGCATCTGCATATATCCTCGGCAACCAAGTCCTCCTACGTCTAGCGGGTTCAACAACAACCCCTTCCTTTCTATTCTTCCCCTTTTTATATCCTTCTCGACTGCCTGAACTGCCAGTTCTTGCTCAGCTGCTTGCTCCCTTGGCTGCTTCTGTGCCTTCCCGTCTCCTCGGCTACCTTTGCCTTCCACTGCCACTTTTCCATCACTCCCTCGCAACTGCTCGTTCCACCACCCAACCATTGCTGCCATTTGTCCTTTCCCGCCCTACGATTGGTCAAAACTAGTCAAAACTTCTTCAAAATTAATGAAGGCTCCAACAGGCCCTGACCACAATTTCTTGACTCATCCCCGAGTCAAGTCATTTCGACCTCTGGCGACTCTATTGCTGCTTCCATGCGTTCTACGGGTGGTGGTTGTGTTAATATCGGCGCTGTCTCCACTGTCTGTTGTGCCGACACCTCTGATGCTGCGATACTTTCTTGCGAAGTAGGCATCTCTTCCATCTCAATCCTAGCTTGTGGCGTTCTATGGTCCTTTCTTGACCTTATGGCTCCTCCGTTCCAAACAAAGGCTTCAACTCTGGGACTACTATTGTTGTTTGCTGCTTGAACCCATTATATCATTGAATTGCTAGGTCCTAGTTGGTGAGGATTGCATCGGCGCTTTGTGTGAATGCCTCGGCTGATTGTGAAGTTAAGGTTGTCGGTCATTGGCTCTGCAGGTCATCCCATTGTTCTCTGCTTGATTCGCATGCCTCGTTCAACAGCAGGACCTGCATCTGAACTAGGGGTCACAAGTCTTAGATTATTCTTTTTGTCCTCACCGATTCCTCCTCAATTACATCAACATAGGCGTGGAGGACGTCGATTTTTTCACTTATTTGCTGGAGCTACGCATGGTATGTGCACGCCCTTGTGCTGACAAATAGGGATTGAATTTGTTCTCTTAACGGGTAGACTTGGTGATTTTTCAGAGCTAGATTGCCTGAACAATCATGGACCTTGCCCATTAATGTGTATCCGTCAGTGAGGGCTTCGGCTAAGGCTTGTTTCTTCATCTCTAGCTCTCTGACCTTGCTTTCAATCGACCGCGCGTAGATTTCTATAGGATTGGGTAGTGCAGACCTGACTGTCTCTAGCTTCCGCTTCATTTATTCATTTGTGGTTGCTAGGCGTATGCATGTCGTCTGTATATGATCGCAGTAGTTGATCAATGTGTAGGCCGACATGTCCACCGGTGCTTCTATGTTAGATTTAGTGACAGTTGGCCATATGGATTGGAATCGCTAAGGAAGCTGATTCACCTTGGCTTCCAATCCTATATTTGCTTCCCGCAGGCGATCTCGTTCTTCCGTCACTGTGAGAAATTTCATTTTCTACTGCTCATGTTCCTTGGCCAAATCCTCATGAAGGCTCTCGGCTTTGTGGGCTGCTTGCTGAATAAAAGAGAATAGTTGGGCCGATGACCAGTGATGGAGTGTATCGGCTTGCATTGTGTCTAGTTCCGGGAATTGTTACTGTAAGGGTAGGCCGCTTACAATGGACTTATCAGAGTGGGAGGGGAGTGAATGTTCTTGCTAGGATGGTTGAGTGGACTGTGGTGTGGTTGGAGTGATGTTAGGGTTTGGGGGGGCTATGATCTTTATAGGGAAAGTGGATAAGTATGGGTCGGTCCTTTATCCCTTCCAACTGGTATCCAGGCATCTCCCAGCTGGTGGGTCCAACTCAAGCATCGATGTTGTACTCTCGGTGGGTGGAATCCCTATGGTCAAGGTGGCGCCTTCTTTCCGACCAATTGACTGAACTGCTGCTTCTACAGAAGTCCGTCGGTGGTCGAAAGGGAGGATCTCGGACACAGTTGCGGAGGTGGAAGCGGTTTGCAGGGATGACTCCCACAACGGGTGAACTGCAGTGGATGTGGTGGAGGGGATCTCCTTGACTATGGCCGTTGTGGGAATTGGGTTTTTGACCTCAATAGTAAGGTTGATGACTGGAGCTAGGGGGTTAACTTTCGGCCTTTTGGCAACCGACTTTTTGACTTGGGGGTGCGGATAACTTGCTTCTTTTGCGGCTTGGGTACTGACATCAAGGAGGGAGCCTGGGCTACACCCGCAGGAGGTGCCATTGAGAGAGGTGGCGTTACAATGGGGAACAACATGGTTGAACCTTGAAAATGCTCGGGATAGTCACCCTCACCTGGCTCGAAGCTTGCGATTGTCCTTCTTACTTCGAACATTTTCTCTTCCATTTGGAGCAACATCGGTTGGAGTACTTCATCTGCCACCCTCTTCCTGCTGCTTTCTGCCCCATCGCCCTCTTGGTTTTGTGGCATCAGAGCTTCAAACAAGTACTTGGGCTTCCCTTCTCTCACTTCGCAGGCCACTCCTGGTCAGGACTCCACTTCTCTGCGTAAGGCCTCCTCTATCAGGCTAAACCTCAGTGGCCTTAATTTGAATGTGGTGGGGTTGACACACCGTGTTTTGAGATAAGTGTGCGTGTGCGAGGCACGAAACCAAAGCTCGCATGAGAACTCATCCAGGAGAGTCCTAGGTATTCTCTCCATGGATTGAATAACGTCCACCATCTGTGCGTACCAGCTCTTGAAGGCTCTTTCGTTGATCTCTTTTGTGTTGGGATCCCCCGATGCCCTCCACGGTTCATACCTGAGCGCAATTGGTTGGTCTTCAGTAATGGTTGCCATCTGCCTCTCTGGTGGTGGCCTCCACTTCCACATTGCTAGCACCATTACCAAGTACCCGAAAACAAAGCCAGTACTCTGCCAATAGACATCTTCACATGCCTCAGAAAGTTCGTTGAGCACGAAAGCTGACCAGTTGAGTATCTCTCCTTGGAAGCAATGTTCTGCTATTGAAACGATGTCAGGGTGCACTGTTTATCGTGAAGTGCCTCATTGTCTTGCCTGCAATAAGGTAGCAGGCGAACAAGATGTTATCTTTGTTGATCTTTTCCAACTTCGTGCCTTTTCCCCTGGCTCTGTTCCATAGCAGGCGTAGATGTTGTCTTCTGTCTGTCTCTTCCCTTGCTTGGCCCTAGCCTGGAATGCTGTGCTGATTGCATTCCCAATTTATACCAAGCCAGCCAATCGATAGATATCTTCAACATGAATAGGGTATTCTCTGTCCAACCATAGTGAACCTCCATGCATCCTGCTCACCAATAGCTTGGTGCATTGCATGGCGGCCAATTGGGTGCCGAATACAAGCAGATTTCACAGGTTGAACAACGTAGACCTCTGTAGCCCTCTGAAGTCCTCTCTGATTCTGGAGGTCCTGGTGCCATCCTCCCTTTTAAATTCCTCCGCATATACTTCCCTCTTCATTGTTGGAAATTGGAATCCATCTGTGAAGTGGTTGTCGATGAGATTCGACCAGTCATACTTCCCATATAGGTCATCCAAAACTTCAATTCTTGCATCCAGAGCAGTTTGTGGGACTGATATGATTCTTTTTGCCATCATTCTCCTTCTGCTGTAAAAAATTTCAACTGGTGGTCTCCTGGTTTTCTTGTCCTGCTCCTGTTCTTCCGAGTGATCCTGAAATCCTTATGTTGTTTGAAATTCTACCATTCTCCTGAGATTTATGTAGCCGATTCTGACACGACGTCCCCTGATTGACAAGGCTTTAATCAACTAATTGCTCCGGAGACCTTTCCATGTATTCTAGCCATATTTTTCCACCGTTGGCCGACTGGTACGTGACAACTATGACATGGGTTTGGAAGGTATAGAGTGGGCTGCATGATGTCTTTATTTTGTAGTGATGGGCTTATTTATTAACTAATTCTACGCTTAACGGGAAAGATTTTGCGACCCTATCTTGACAGTTACCTTATTGATTACTTAATTGGGAATTATCTGCTGGTACGGTGGATGGGATGGGTACTTATGCGGTCATCATTTCTGGAAAAGGTGCGGACCTACATGTATTCTGTTGGCAGGGGTTGACACACATGGCTACTGTCCCAGCTGACTAGGCCTACCACTACGATCTGACATTATATGGCCACTGACACTACCCCCCCGGACCACAAATGGGTTGCGGTATCCCAAATTGGCCGCAACCTTATTATTCGGAAGAAACTCTTTTTTTTCACTTGCAGAAGGGTTTCAGGCATGCGCCATTCACCCATCCCTGTAGTAGAACTCCATCCAGTTGCGCAAGTCTTACCACACCTGATTCTTTTATTTGTGTAATGATGAATGGGCCTAACCAGTGCATTTGTAGTTTTCCTGGGAACTTGAGGAACTTGCTGTCATAGAGGAGCACTTGGTTGCCGACTTCAAATGATTTGTTCTTGATGTGTCTATCATGCCAAGCCTTTTGTCTTCGTTGCTCGACAAATTGATGGAACTCCACCAGGAACCGGGTTTCATCGAGTTCCATCAGCTGGCTCAGTCTGTTCTACAAGACACTGCTCTCGGTCATTCCTATAGGCTCTGAAATTAACATGCTGGGTAGTATGAACTCCGCTAGCACCACCGCCTCTCTGTCGTAGATGAGCTAGATTGGTGTTTGTTTGTGGAGTCTTTTAACTGTTGTTCTATATGCCCAGAGAGTCACTGGAACTCTTTCATCCTATTCATCCTGTTTGGTCGATACGACTTTTGTTAGCCTTCTTTCCAGTGTTTTGTCAAATGACTCTACTGCACCATTTGCCTGCAGATGATAAGGAATACTCTTGTTATGTTGTACCATAAAAGTTGTTAATAGAACTTCAATTGTTTCGTTCAAAAAATGTGTGCCTTGGTCGCTTGTGAGGCTCCTCAGGCATCCGAACCTTGAAATGATATTTTCAAAAATGAATTTTGCTACTATTTCTGCTGTGCAATCTTTTACTGGTGCGACCTCTGCCCATCTTGTTAGGTATTCGATTGTTGTGATGATGTATCGAGCTCAGGAGTGTCTTGCTGGTGGGGAGATTGGTCCAATGAAATCTACTCCCCACTTATCGAATATTTTCACTTTATGGACCGGGTGTAGCGGTAGCTCATCGCATCGGGAAGGCTTACCAATCCTTTGACATACATCACAATTATTAGCAAATGCCTTCAAATCCTTATGTATAGTGGGCCACCACAATCCTGCATGTAGTATCTTCCTTGCGGTAGCCTTGCCCCCTACATGACCTCCCGCGACCCCTGCATGGCACTCCCATAGGACAACTTCTCTTTCGTGCTGTAGGACACAACGTCTGAGTATTTGGTCCAAGCCCATTTTGTAAAGGTGTCCTGCTATGAGCTGGTAATCTGCGGCTCTGACCACTAAGTTTCTGTGTATCCCTGTGGGCAACTGCCTGTTGTTCTACATCCCAAGAGGTTCTAAAATATCCATTACAATGATTCCAAATTCAAACTTCTCATTACAAACTTATAAGATCCTGAGGTACTAAATTCTAATTTCTCAATTCTGAATTCTAAATTCCAAATTACAAATGAAGGAGACAACACTCCTATTTATACAAAAGTTATGATAACAAACTCATAAATGTGGATCCACTATTCCTTCTTCAAATCCACATATCTCTCAACCAATGGTGACACATAACCCTATCCTCCATGATCTCCTCCATGAGGTCCATGATCTTCTCCATGAGGTCCATGATCTCCTCAAATTCGAATTTGAACATAGAGTGCCACATAAAGATGCCTTGGAAGCTTCCTTTGTACCTACACATGTCAACAAACTCATTCTAATTGTTAGGTATAAGTATATGGAGATTATTTTCTAAAGTTTAACCACAAATTCACTTAAAAATACTAAGAATTAATAATGTTTTGGAAAACACAAGGATAACCCATATAATGATGAAAGTGAAGCTAATGTGATGACATGGTGGTGGAATAGAGGTGAGAAAATGTGTGAATGGAGAGAAAGTGGATGTTGAATGGAGTGAAAGTGGATGTATTTTAAGGATAATTCTTAGGCCCAACAAAATCCCAAGCAGTCGTTTGTTGTCGTAGTTCCTCCTAGATGTACCAAGCTTGGGGGATGGCACTGAGGGTGTGTATAAAAGCATGCACCCACAGGTCCTTTGGCAGCCCCCAACTTTCCCAGTTGGTCATGCACTTTTTGATATGCTCGTCAGGACTCGAATTCCTTGTGTATTCTTTTTCATTGAACCTCTCCTTCATTGCTCATTTGGCATCCTTCCAGTTTCTTAATACTTAGCAATGTGATTTCCACCACCTTGCCAGTGTTTCCATGAGCATAATGTCTAGTAAGGGAATTCTCTGGTTTTCCAGTACATCCTGGTCCATCCTGTCCAGGAACCGATCTATCGATTCAAGGCCATAGTACTTCAGGTTGTCACCCTTTCCTATGTCTCCCCAGGTTACTCGGCTTATCATTGCACATCACCGAGTTATCAATTCATACCTGCCCTGCTGCCATGCATCCCATGCAACTTCTAAACTTTTGATGCTCCTCCAGCTAACTGATCCTCCGATTGTGGGATTTATGTAGTCCTCCGTCTTTCCTACCGTGAGTATATACAACTGATATAACATCCTTGGTTCCTCCCTGTCATCCGTTGGCTTTGTAAACCTGGGTCCTTGGTAAGGGTCCAACGGCTGAATCACCCTTAGTCCTTCTACTTCAAAGATCATTAGTTCCTTCTTCAAATCTATGACAACATAGTTCTCGTATGCCCAATCAATCCCCAAGAGTGTTGGATACGGGTCTTTATCCCCCATAATGTCTATTACTTTGAACTCAGTGTGCGTTTTCACTCCCACCACATCAACCTCTACATTCTCCAATCTCCCAATAGGAAATATACAATACTGATTTGTCATTCTCAATTTAATTGGTGAATACTTCAGCTGCGGCTTCTCCACTGCCTCCCAGGTCTTCCGGGGTAGGATGTTTACATCCGACCCTAGATCTAACATGGTGTCCCTTATCTGGAATCCTGCCACCTACGCGTTGATTCGAAAATCATTCCCACTTCTTTTCTTATTTCGCTTCACTCTCCTGGAGGCTTTTTCTGACTAGGCTTCACATGGTTGTCTCGTGTCCTCTTGTTCTGCGGATACCGTGACCTTTAATCTTTTCCGCAATTCCTTTAGCATGGCCTCATCTTCAACAATTTTTAAGAACAATTTAAACCATTCCCCAATGGTCTGGGTAGGAGTGGGCCCATAGACTTGTGGTCTTCGGGTGTCCCTATCTTCAGTCATTCCATCAAACAATTTGGCTGCTTCTTGATAATACTGCTTTTGGTGCTCGGGATGATATGCCTTTCGTGGTGACATCGCTTTGATGATCATGGAGGGTTCCTCAGCATAACGATCTTCCCCTATCTTCTTCCCTCCTCGGGTGACTATATTAATATTTATCGCGAGGAAACCCTCATCCGTTTGAGGCTTAGCATTCACCAGGTTGGCCCCTCACTGTCTGGTTCTCTCTTCCCATTTTGCAATGAGCTTTGGGCAGTCTTCCGTCACATGGGTGTTAACTCTACATTACTAACACCATGGTCTTCTCGGGAGTGGGAATTCCCTTGCGACATGTCCTTCCTGATCGCAATTGTAGCGTATTAAGGGCCCCCTGTCCCTCGTTCTTCCTCTACGTCAGTTTCCTCCTCGCCCCCATCGACTCACTTCATTGACCCTGAACATGGATCTATCTAACCTTTTTGCCAGAGATTCCAACGCTCGACACTGATTGGTGTGATGAGTGGTTGATGCACAAAACTCACAATAGTTGTTATTGGGGACATTGGAGTACTTTTGTAGAACTGGACACATCCGCGGCAGATGTCCATACGTTCTACAAATCTCGCAGAAGTTTGCGTTATTCCTTTCTGGGAAGTGTCGTTGCGCTCCAATTGCTGCAATTCCTACGGTGAGAGTGGTTCCAGACGATCCCACCCCCCCCCCTTTTGGTTAAGACCCCACAGTCGCGGGCACTCCATCGCAACATGCCCTTCCACTAGGCAATGGGTGCACCAAACGTTGGGCCTGGCTAGTCGTATGGGCTGGAGGTCTCTCAGCTTCTTGGTAAAATTCGTGATCTGGCTTTGCAAGCCCGTGATTGCTGGATCTTGCAGACTCGTGCCTCCCCAGTATTCATGGGGATACCCTGCCATTGCTTCTATCCGAGATGCTTGCTCTAATGCATCTTGCAAGGTTCCTATCTTTTGTTGTGTCAGCGGTGTCCTAGTAAGGGGCAAGAGTGCCTTGATGAACCAGTCTCACTGGTGGTTTGGATCTAGCATGTAACTTAGCTTGGCAATGGCATCCTTAAACCTTTGCATGAGCTCCCAAGTAGTCTCACCCTCTCTCTTCTTAATTTCCCATAGCTCTGATAGCCCCTGCTGATCTGTTTGCAGTACCTTGAATTCCTGCACAAATCCCCTCTTAATATCATTTATGGTTGGATTCTAGTACTGTTCTGCCCACTTTATGAACCAACGTAGAGCCTGTTCTCGTAGAGTGGTCTGGAATTCCACCGCCCAAACTTTATCTGGTGTCTGACTGGCCCTTCATATGGCTTCGCAGAGGTACTACTATTGCTCCACATCCTCGTTCCCCTTTCTTGCAAACTCTGGGTATCTAGTAAATGATCCCACCATACTGCTCTGAGTATAGATAATAACACAAAACCTTTGGTTCCTGACTGTAGGGATCCCTGTAGTCCCAAGTTACTGCTATAGCTAATTCTTGTATTACTTCCAATATTGAGACCAGTTTTGTATTTCTCCCATGCACTGTATCCTCGCGCCACTTTGCCTAAGTTAAGGATGAATTCTTCTGGTTTGTGATAAGGTAACAAGGGAAGGTCGGGGAAAACGCCACTCACATTGCGGGGTTGGGGCTGCTAAACCTTGGTGGATTCATGTTCTTCGTCGAATAACCTCCTCATCACATCACCCACGTTGTTTTCATATTCATGGCAACATGGGTGTTGGTCTTGCGGTCCTTCTTCTGCAACCTTCAGGGAGGATCCCCTATCCGCTACTTGTTGCGATTCCCAATCCACAACATTTCGAGACGGTCCTCCCCCTGTCTCCTATTGCGATCCTATTTTTGCAACCTGCAGGGAATGTCCTTCCTCCTCTTCCAAATTCCAACATCCCTTCTTCCCGCATCTGGGTTGCCTAGCATCATCCTCTCCCTTCATCCCAACCCGGGGTTTTCTCCTCACTACTCCTATTTCATGAGACCCTCTCCTTCCTTCTCCTAGGACCCGAGTTGCTCTTGCCTGCCACTTGTCTACTAGCAGTGCCCTCCTCTATGCTCTAACATCCCTAGATCTCTTCAATCCTTCTACATCCATCCCCTCACAACATCCCTATCCCCTTTTGGGAAAAAAATTCCCCTTTAGTTCCATCCCCCAACAGTGGGGTTTTACGCTTCCATTCGAGTAGTGGGTAAAGATAGCAGTCCCTCTTCTACTAGAACCATCTTAATCCACGTCGGAACTTCCCCTATCAATTCCCCCCTTAGCCCAAAGTTGAACACTGCCTCTGCCTTTGAGTAGGACTGATAGCTTTCTGCAGCAAACTCGACCACGTATCCCTCCACCGTAGTCCTCACCCAGAAATCAATTGCTCTCGTCTGCTCGTTATCCAAATGTTGTAGTAATGCAGTCTCAGATGAAGTCCAACTATGGTGGGATGTCGTAGATCCGCTCGATGGACTTTATCACTTCAGTTCCCTCAACCAATTGAATAGGTCTTCAGGGAAATTGCACCAGAAAATTTCATATTGGTCGTCTAAGCTATCAGCGTATAAAATCTCTACACGTACCTTTGCCGATCGGTTGATTCTCGTGGGAAGCGCTTTTTGCCACAAATTGGTCTACTTTATGGTTCCACCAGTTTCGACCTCTCTTTTAAACACCCTCGACACCATATTTTGAACTAGTTCTCCTAACTTCAGGTCCTGACAACGGAACCATTTGTTTTCTCAGAAGAATCATCAGGGAAAAGAACCCAAGTTCAGGCATGAAGGCCAATAGTGGTTCGTTTTAGTCTAGGACAATGCTGGCATTTTCACCTCACCCTGAAGGGTGACGAGTCTCACCCGTAGCGCGCCACAACCAAAGGGGAGAAGGGTTCAACATTGGGTTGAGAGAATAACAGTTGGGCACAGGCGATCATACACATATGCGTCCATAATACATGAGACAAAGATAGCGATACCTAAACTCATACACATGGTAAGCCCACAGAACACGATACGCAATACATTATAAGTCTCAACACCCATCAACTTCGATTACATTAAATCAACTAGACAGATCACATCATAACTCAACATCTCGCCATAAACAATACATAGAATACCCGACTTAGTAGCTCAGGTTGGATCGGCTCTGCAACCCAGTTCCTCGGCTCCCAACTCTTCCTACTTCAGCCTCTACATCTGCATGTCTCCTCGGCAACCAAGTCCTCCTGCATCTGGCGGGTTCAACAACAACACCTTCCTTTCTGTTCCCCTTTTTATATCCTTCCCGGCTGCCTAAACTCCCAGTTCTCGCTCGATTGCCTGCCCCCTTGGCTGCTTATACACCTTCCCATCTCCTCAGCTTCCTTTACCTTCTGTTGCCACTTTGCCATCACTCCCTCACAACTACTCGTTCCACCACCCAACCGTTGCTGCCATTTGTCCTTTCCCACCCTACGGTTGGTCAAAACTGGTCAAAAATTCTTCAAAATTAACGAAGGCTCCAACACTAGTTATGGTTCTGACAAGCATTATGAGCGTCATCATTATCACCCTTACAGGAGGAGTGAAAAGGGATATTTTCTGGACGAGTTTAAGAAAGAAAAACCACCTACATTCGATGGAGAGATGAAGAAATCACAAGATGCAGAGGCATGGTTGCTTGGTATGAGGAGGTTCTTCAGATTGCATGATTATTCAGAGAGGATGGAAGCAAAGATAACCACTTTCAGTCTTGAAGGGAAAGCATATATTTGGTGGGAGGATGTGAAGAATGTTAAAGGTATTCAGGAAGCTGAATTGACTTGGAACATGTTTGAGAGGTTCTTCAAGAAGAAGTATTTGTCGAAAGGTACTATGATGACAGAGCTAAGGATTTTTATCTCCTCTATCATGTCCCCCCTACCCTTAACATTTCCCAAAACAATCCTCTCATGCCCCTTGTATGACCCTTTGAACCCATCCATTTGTCAGCCCTTATCCTTGGTAATCAACTCCACCCCTCTCCTAACCCTAAAAATAACATCAAGCATTAGTAAGAAATCTAAACATTAGTAAAATAACACACAAGTCTAAAGAAATTATGTATTAACCAAAATATGAATAAGAATAGAATTAATAACATAAATGATTATTAAATATAATAAAACTCTTATTAGATTACATTAACATTAATTAAAAAATATAATATCATAAATCTTTAATAAAATAGAAGAAATGTAAACTAAAATAAATAATTTATTAAACAATAAATAAAATAACATTTTATTACCTCTTTTAATAACATTATTAATAACAAACTAAAAAGCATAAGCTAAGCTAGATACAATCTCTCATCTCTAATAAATAATATCATAAATCTTTAAATAAATAGATAAAATAACAGCGTATTTAACTTTTTAAATTTAAATAAAAATAATATTAACCTTTAAATAAATAAAATAACAATAAATAAAATAACATTTTTATCAACCTTTTAAATGACACATTATTAACAACAAACTAATGACATAGGCTTAATAAAATCTATAAAAATGAAATAATATATTAACATACTTAATAAAGGTAATAATAAAATTATTAACATCATAATAATTTTTTTTATTAATATAATATAATTCTCAATAAAATTTATTAACAACAATTAAAGACCATAAATACATTCTAATCTAAAATATAATAACATAGAAAGAATAAAAATTAAAATAAATAAGTTTATTAAATAAACAAATAATGAACTTTAATTATATAAAATTTATTTTCATCTTGAGCTAGTTGGCTTCCCAAATTTGACATCACTCCAAGCCATATTTATAGCCATCACTTCTCTTTTTTGTAAATTAGTCCTGAGGATGAGTCTTGTTCTAGACTCGAAACATCGACAAGATGAAAATGAACACTGTGGAATATCCAAATCCAGTATCTCAAAAACAACACCACAGAAATCTACAAACCATTAGAGTTTTATGAGTTTCAAATGAGTTCCATGACAAATGATGAGTATACTAGTAGGTTCTTGGAGCTGTTGAGATATGTGCCTTACCTCAAGGAGGAGAAGGCCAAGGTTCAGAGATTCATCAGGGGACTGCCAGGAGCATATAGACACTAGATTGAGTTCGATGAGCCTAGATCGTTGGAGGAGGCCATTCCAAAGCTGAAACATTGTTATGAGTAGTTGAAGTGAAAAGTTGAGCATAAGCGTGTCTTGAAAGGAAATGAGAAAGTTAAAGGAAAATAGCCATCAAAGTGAGGAAGACCTCAAGATGCAGGTGAAAAAAAAAAATGTAGTCCCTTACAAGAAGTACAATACAGTTGAGAAGGAACATGGAGAGAAGCAGGCTAGAGGCGATGGTAGAGCATCGTTGCAGTGTTGGATATATGGCAAGGATCATAGTAAGAGGGATTGTCCTCAGTATCAGGGTGGTAGATGCCAGATATATAGTGCTTAAGAGGCGCACACAGTTGGGGATGTTGGTCATATCATTCCTCAGATTTATGCAACCGTGGACAACAAACAGGCAGATCATCAGGCATATATCATTGAGATGGATGTAATCTTTGTGATCAAGTTTTTTCTATTTTGATCGATCTTGGATCTAATTATAGTTATATTAATCATGACCTAGTGGATAAGTGTGGTTTGAGAAAAGAAGTGCATGCAGAATCTTGGTTGGTACAGTTGTCCACATGTACAAAGAAGAGAGTTCACCATTAGGTAAGTGCTTGTGCATTTGAGTTAAATGGTATGCCTACAGTAGCACATGTGAATGTATTTCCATTGGGATCGTATAACATGCTTTTGGGTGTGGATTGGTTGTACCTTCACAAGACCTAAGTGGATTGCTTCAACACGGCCATTGAGTGCTTGGATGATAATGGGGAAAAGATAATTTTGCAGGGAAAGGAGAAGCCTACATCAGTGAGGATGATTTCTGCTATGCAGGCTAAGCGTAGTTGCAAAAAAGGTTGTGTGATGTTTGTAGTGCATAAATATAGTGAAAAGGGTAAAGATGTTGAGGATGTAGAAATATTCAAGAGGTACCCTGTATTACAATAGTATCAGGATGTGTTTCTAGCAGAGATTCCAGAGTTACCTCCTCACAGGGAAGTGGATTTCTCTATTGAGTTGGTGCCAATGGTAGCACCAACATCGAAGACACCTTACAGGATGAGTACCCCAGAGCTAGTAGAGTTGAAATTACAGTTAAAGGAAATTCTTTGCAAGGGGTACATTAGGCCAAGTGTATCACCTTGGGGTGCACCAGTGTTGTTCGTAAAGAAAAAGGACAATAATCTCATATTATGCATTGATTATAGGTGGCTGAACAAGGTAACGATTAAGAAAAAGTACCCACTGCAGAGGATTGATGATTTGTTTGATCAGCTGGAGGGAGTAGCAATGTTCTCTAAGATCGACTTGAGATCATGATACCATCAGGTACACATTAAGGAAGAGGATATCTACAAGACTGCGTTTAGGACTAGGTATGGGCATTATGAGTTTGTTGTAGTTCCATTCGGTTTGACTAATGCCCCATCTACATTTATGTGTTTGATGAATAGGGTGTTGTGTCCTTATCTGGACAAGTATGTTATTGTATTTAATGACATCTTGATATACACCAAGAATGAACAATAACATGCCGAACAATTAGTAGTAGTGTTGATGTTGCTAAGAGAGAATCAATTGTATCTTAAGCTTAGTAAGTACAACTTCTTTCAGACAAAGGTGCATTACTTGGGACCTGTTGTTTCCAAGGAAGGCATAACAATAGATCCAAAAAATATAAGGGCAATCATGGAGTGGGCAGCTCCTAAGAATGTGGATGAAGTGAGATAATTCATGGAATTGGCAAGTTACTACATGAGGTTCATCAGGAACTTCTCACGCATTGCATATCCTATGACATCCTTGGAGAGGAAAGGTAAGAAGTTCGAATGGAAAGAAGGATGCACAACTAGTTTCAAGTAGCTGAAGTAGTTATTGACCAATTCTCCAGTCCCTAAGATTGTAGATCCAGATAAAGAGTTTGTAGTGTGTATAAATGCATATAAATGAGGGCTTGGTGGAGTCCTTATGCAGGAGGGACAGGTGGTGTGCTATGAGTCCAGGAATTTGAATGAGCGCGAGTAGAACTACATGACGCATGATATGGAGTTCACAACTATTATTCACACCTTGAAGATGTGGAGGAATTATCTTCTTGGCAGGATATTTGTATTAATGAGCTATCACAGTGGGTTGAGATACTTATTTGACCAGCCGAATCTAAATGCCACACAAGCTCGATGGTTGGATACCCTTAGTGAGTTTGACTTCGAGATCAGATACATTAAAGGAAAGGAGAATCGGGTTGCATATGCTCTTAGAAGGAAGGTATGGGTGAATCATACAATAACTATGAGCTCTTATGGGAAAAAGTGACATGATATGATCTCAGGCAGGACAACAGGATGACAGGTATATGGAGATTATGCATAGGTTACATAAGAGTACAAGTACATGTACAGGTATAGGTACATGTATAGGTACATGTATAGGTATAGGTACATTTACAGGTACAGGTACAGGTGATCATGACACAGATTATCATCTCACAACAGATGGCTTGGTGAGATTCAGGGATAAGATCTATGTGTCGAATTGAAGTGAGCTCAAGAACCTTATCTTGAGGTAATTTCACGTCAAGACATACTCAGGTTACCAAGGATATCATAAGATGTTGACGGCGGTGAAGACATTCTACTATTGGCCGAATCTGAAGAGGGAAGTGGCATATTTCATGGCTAGATGTTTCGATTGTCAGCAGGTAAAGGCAAAATGTAAGCATCCAGGTGGTCTACTATGGCCTATTTCGATTCCAGAATGGAAATGGGAGGTTATTTCTATGGATTTCATTACAGGTCTTATGAGGATAGTGAGACAACATGATTCTATTATGGTTGTGGTCGACAGGTTGAGCAAGGTAGTTCACTTCATTCCAGTGAAGACTACATACTCAGCTAGTGAGGTGGCACATGTTTTCATCAGGTAGATCATGAGATTACATGTTGTTTTGAATAATATTGCGTTGGAAAGGGATGCGAAGTTCACTTTGAAGTTTTGAAAGGAGCTATTTGTAGGTTTGGGCACAAAGTTTCTCTTTAGTACAACTTATCATCCGCAGACAGATGGACAAACTAAGAGGGTCAATAGGACATTGGAGGACATGTTGAGGATTTACTTGATGGATCAACATATAAGATGGGAGGAGTATCTTACATTGATTTAGCTTGCATACAACAACAATTATTAGGAGTGATTGAGGAAGAGTCCTTTCGAGGCACTATATGCGCGGAGTTGTAATACTCCCATTAGTTGGAGTGATCCAATGAACATGGTACGTATTGGATCGGATATGTTGGCAGACATGGAATAGGGAATGTAGGTTATAAATAAGAATCTAAAGGTAGCACATGATAGACAAAAGAGTTATGCGGACCAACTCAGGGCATCCAAGGAGTTTCAAGTTGGGGAGCATGTGAATTTGTGCATCAAGCCCAAGAAGAGCTCTTTGAGGATTAGATCATGTGCCAAGTTGGCACCATGATATTGCGGGCCTTTTGAGATCCTTGAGAGGATTGGACCAATGGCCTATCGACTTGTAGTGCCTCCAACAATGAAAGCCCATGATGTTTTCCATGTTTCATTTCTTAAGAGGTATATAAAGGATGTTGATCATGTTATTGATTGGTCTATATTGCAGGTGGAGCAAGAAAGAGAATTCCAACCATAGCCTCAGTTCATATTGCAGTGGAAGCAAATCATGCTCAAGAATGGAGCCATAGAGCAATTTAAAGTGCAATGGAAGCACTTTGGGCCCGAAGAAGCTACATGGGAGATGACGGATAAGATCCGGGCCATGTATCCTTCTTTGTTTGCCAGTGGAGGCAAAGCAGTTTTGGTATGATGTTTGGCATTATTTTTGCTGATCTTTTGGTATATGTACTGTTTAGTCAATTTAGTGTCCTAAATTGCTTGCATGAATTATCAACCGAGGTTTGTAGACTGATGAAGTGTGATGCACTATATGTGCTTAGTTAACTTTTCTCTTACTTCGTTGTTTTGTATTTTTATGTTTGTTTTGGGGGTTTTTGTTCTCTGGTGTCTAAGAATATACAATCTATGAGAGATTTACATGGATCTAATGAGTTTTAAAAGGAAGGATAGGTTCCTAAGTTAGTCTAATCTCCTAAAAATGGACTAAGAATCATTTTTAACTAGTTAGGACCTAATAAGAGAAACATAGCATCTATCTTATCTACCATTTAGTCCTAATACATGGATCTAACTCTTACAACCAAAAGTAATACTGATGCAGAAGGTAATTCAATAATTGCATTAATTTAGCCATTCAACCATTCAATTTTGGAACATGATAGAATCAATCTCCTTGAAATGATCTTTTGGAATGTTAAATGATGCAACTAAGTAATGACCTGAAAATAGAAAAGAAAAGATGACAGATTGTAAAACTGACAATATGCTGAGTAAGCTCAACCACTGCATGAATTAGATATTCAACCAATTAAGTTAGAATTTTCATTATTTCAAAATGGTTTTGAGAACATATATTAATATAGATAATTAATGATCGTTGAATTTCTAGAGCAGGAAACTCTCCGCCGAAGATGAACCCTAACAATGTCAATGCCTCCTCGCTTTCGGCCGCCGTCTGGCCTCAGAACGGCACTGTCGATACAGGAGATGCATGCTTCATCCACGGATCTCTGATTAACTTCACCGCTGATACGATTGCCTTCGGAGATGCGCGTTTCATCTATGGATTTACGATTATCTTCACTTCTGATACGGTTGCCATCCATTATATTCTGAAAACCCTGCGCCCCATCATTTGCTTAGCCCTCGGCCCTGCAGCGGACAGATATTGGACCTGTGCAGCCGCTTCTCGAGCCAGCCGACCCCAACAGAATGCAGGAGCAGCGGCTAAGGAAGAACGCGCAGGGTACTCTTTTGTCTATCCTCAGGCAGCCGCCCCCGGGAAGAATTACTCCGATCTGGAAGGATGCCCTTTCATATCAGCGCTCTCTCTGCTCCCCCAGAATAGCCAGTACCCTGTTCTTGATTTTCAAAATTTTTTAAGCTCCCTGGATCTACATGGATGGATCATCCGGAAGCTCTCCTGGGCGGATCGCATCGACAGATTCATTAATCTTTGGACCCTCTCCTCTTCTCCTCTCAATCCCCTGCAGCAAGTTCAGGAGGAAAAAGCCCTTCAAAGCTCCAACATTCTCTCATATGGGATCTGCAAAGGAAAGCAGAACCCTGATCTTTCTGCCAAGTTCCAGATCCAGATCAGGCTTATCTCCGGCAAAACGCTGCTACATTGGGTAAGCTCGTCGGATCTTGTGCAGGACCTCAAGCATGCTCTGGATCTCAAGTTGGGGATCCCCTCTGCAGCTCAACGACTTCTCCATGAAGGTAAACAACTTGAGGATCCTCTCCCCTTGTCTTTTTACAGTATTAAGAGAAATGCATCAATTACTCTTACCCTTCGCTTGAGAGGGGGAGCTGATGGACAGTCATCCTCTGCTAAGAAGTTTTCATACAAAGACGCTGTCCATGCTCAGATGCCTAAGAAAGCAGCTCCACCAGCTCAGGCTCCCAAGCCTTTTTTGGTGGACAAACTGGAGGAAACCCCCTCCATTGAAATCATGCATCCATCGCTGGATGAGCAAACCCAAACGTTTGCAGAACAAGCCATCATTTGCAGGTTCAACGGGCTATGGCCGAGCACAGCAGACCTCTACCAATGGATTCATTCTAACTGGACCAACAATTGCAAGGTGCTGTTATGCTCAAAGGGCTTCTTCATTGTAGTGTTTGTTCTAGATGAGGACTACCAGAAAGCCTTAACAGCAGGCCCATGGTTCTGGGGTTCAGCAGGTTTATTCCTAACCCCTTGGTTCCCAGATTTCGATCCCTCTTCAGCAGTCATCACCAAGCTCCCCATCTGGGTCAGACTTCCAAATCTTCCAGCGCACCTATGGCATTTTGCAGTATTCCAAGGGATAGGAAATTCCCTAGGCCGATTTCTAGATACAGACGTCTCCAGGGGGGAAAAAGGAATATATACTTTTGCCAGAATTTGTGCAGAGATCGACATGAGTAAAGGTCTCCCTGACCAGATCAATCTCAAAATTGGAGACTTCCATTAGACACAGACCCTGGACTACGAGAACACAACCTTTTGTTGTCGTAACTGCCATCACACAGGGCACCTTAAGGGTTCTTGTCCCACGATGCCTGCCCAAAAGAAGAAAGTCAATACTAAGCAGAAATCCAAAAGCTGGAAGCCTCATGAGCCTCCCCCCATGGATGACTTTGATTTCAGCTCGGATGAAGAGGAAGAGGGTGAGGAAGAAAGGGAAGTAAAGCTGGCACAGGATCCGCCCTTGACCGATCCTGAGAATTCGTCAGTCCCTCCAACCTCACAGAAAAGGAATCATGAATCCTCCGCCTCGGATTCAGACAAGGAGCCCTCCCCGTCAGCTCAGCTCAGTATGCAAATCATGCCGGTTCAGCAAAGTCCTCTTGACTGGGTCAAAGTTGGTAAAAAGAAAGGAAAAAAGAGCCGTATTTCTGATTCTACACATGTTGGGTAGAATCCTCTATTCTGTTCTAGCTCCTATGTTCTTCTTGTTTCTTCTCGCTCAGCAAAGCGCTCTTCTCTTTTCCTTTTCAGGGGCCGAGGTGGATAGTCTTTCCTTTCCGGCAGCCTGTGTTCTTGCCTCTCTTGGCTGTATCTTCTTATTGTACCATATTTCCTCTTAATAGAATTAGTCTTTACCGAGAAAAAAAAATATAGATAATTAATAGTTCTATGCTAATAAAACGAGTAATAAAAATAGTAAGAAGCTAAGCAACTGTATATTCTCATTTCTTCATTTTTCATTCAGTCATTTCTCAATATCTCAGAAGAATAAGACTTGCACAATTGTGATTTTTATCCTCACACTTATTGGTTACAAACTGAAATGAAACAAAAGTAAAGAAAATGGACTTGCAGAAAAATAGAGTAGTAGAAATTAAAATGAAAACAACAAGTGCAAAAACATCCTTCGGTGCAGGGGCCCTCTGCAACTGATGTGGCCAGATAATAGCTAATTAAAGATGCACTTTTAAACCACCATTGACAAAACAAAGTTTGTATTATCAACAAAACAAAGTCTGAATAGAGTTTTTAACAAAAATCCTGTAATCCCTTCTAACTTCTAACTACTTCTCGGTCTCATTTAATCGATATTTATAGAAAAACAACAAAAAATCTTGTTACAGGTGGCTTGATCTGAATCTATCATGAATTTTTATAGAAAGACATGCCACAAATGGCTTAATTCGAATTGTAATGAGACTGTTAAACTTCTGAACAACTACAGGTGGCCTGATTTGCATTAAATCCTCAACTCTTGATCAGCTACAAGTGGCTTAATCCGCATTAACTCTTCAACAAAAGTGTTAGACTCTCGATAAACTACAAAATATCAAGAGTCCCACTGCTACTAGATAACGTATTTGACCCCATCTTTGACCATGACTTTAGGCATGCTTTTCTATCGATCTAGAGCGAGTGAGGAGGATAGAATCCATGTAGAGATGATTCTGGAGATGCCCATATGGTCCAGTTCTTCACTTGACACTTGTAACCCGCTAAACCATGACAGTAGCTACGAAATCCACAGTTAGCTGCAGAATAGGCTGCATTCTGTTGCTAATTTGCAAAAATCTATTAAAATAGCAAGAACATGAAAATATAATATGGTGATCATTTTAATGATTTCCTAAGACAAAATCTAACATTTATCATTGATTGGATCTGTAGTCTTGTGAGAAATCAAGAGAAAAAGGTGAGAAAAAATGTCAAGGGGAAGGTAATTCTGAGGTTCAACATACCCCCACTGCAAAATCATTGCATGTCCTCATGCAATTTGCCAAAAATGTGAATTCTTCTTCTCTAATGCATTTGCTCAGACACTTCTGCTAGTACATCCAATTTTCTTCTTTTTCTCTTCTTTGAAGTGACTGTCATTCTGGGTTTCCTCATAAGAAGCCTGTATTTGAGGTTGATGACTGTTCTATTCAGACTTCTATTCTTCCTTTTCAACTTCCTATTTTTCTTATACCACAGTCCTAGATGCAGAATGGTATTATCATGAATAGCCTTGTCCAATTTACTTTGTTCCCTCAAGGTTTCATTCTCCTTCTTGATATGTCTGTTCAATATCTCTAATTCATAAATTTCCTGTTTGAGAGAGTCAATTAGAGGTTCTTATGGATTGACAAAGGGTTATGGATTCATTGAGGCAATTTTCTTATCCATTGATTCTATATAATCATATATTTGTTGCTGTACTGGGTCTATGCCTAGATATCTTCTGCTTGGGCTACCTTCAAAATGATGGTTAGGAGAATTTTGAGGACTGTGTGCAAAAGGGATGTTAACATGAGAATTTTATGGGGTTTACTCTTCTAAGTTTATGAACTCTGTCCCTTTTGACGATGTTTTCTTTGCCAACCCTCAGAGTCTAGAGCTTCTTCTAGGTTGTAGATGACTTACATTCTCTTTCTCTGTGACCTTTTTCTCTTTTCTTATCTTTCCTCTTGCTCTGATTTGTTTCCTGATTTATTTTAGTTCTTCAGATATTAATTTTTCATCATCTTTCTATGATGAAGACTCAGGTTTGTCTTCAATGACTATACCAATCTTCTTTCTTCTACTTTTTCTAACATTATCTTCTTTGGGTGACTCTAGTGCTTCTTGAAAATGATTTCTAATGAGGAAATCCTCCCAGGTATCTCCTATGCCTTTTAAATGAAACTCAATCAGTATCTTTATCAACCCATGATGGTACATGGTTGTGTCTATGAAATTTATTTTCTTTTGCACATTTGAGGCCATCCTTCTTAAACTATTTAGCAAGAAGAAAGGAATATTGATTTCTCCATTTTCTAGAAAATTCATCAATAAACATATATGGTAGACATACATGCACCTGAATCTCCCCTCACAAGTGATAAATTTCTGTAATATCAAAAGCATGCTCCTCCATTTAATTTTAAGAGCAGAAATGAGAATTCCTTTTCTAAAAATAGAGACATCCATATCTGGGTTCCTGAGGAAAACTTTCCATGATTCACTGTGGAATTCCTTGTTTTTGAACCATCTTTCACCATGTCTTGGAAGTTCTGTAGCCTCTGTTATGAACGATTTTGTTATTGCAAACTTAATATCTCTAATTTCTACCTCTGTACCACCAAAAGATCTAGCAAAAGATTTTGTGATATCTTTATGAAAACCATCAAAATTTTTGATGAATTTGAGCCATCTAGCCTTCTGCAATATTTCCTTGAGCTGTGGGTATCCTTCCATATATTTTTCTCCTACTGGTTCTGAGCTGACAATGAGCCCCATTCCTTCTGCGTCACAAAATTCCTTAACCTTCAGAATTACCCTTCCTGGTTTATGAAATGGATTGACTATGAGTATGGTTAAAAGAACTACGGGTTTGCACAGAATAAGTAGATGCTAAAGGTTTTGGAGAGACATGGAAAAATATGTCACGTCGTAGTCATGACAGTTAAAAACAGTGAGGGAGTTAATTATGGACCTTATGTGACGGAAGATGGATGGTGTGGCGGATATGCAATACGATAGAGATCGGAATCAAATCAAATGATGATTTGTCATGCAGACATATGAATTCCCATATTATACATATTCTATGCTCTAACCTTGCTATTTTAAAATAAATTTTTGCACTTTTACCTCTTGGAACTTAACCTTCTTGTTTGTTGTTTTTCTTTGATGTTGATCTGTAGATACCCTTCTTAGCATATCAGTCTTAAAAAAAAAGATCCTTCAATTCCCTGCAATCAACATTTATTTGGAACAAAGTTGCGGAATGGAATTATGGCTGCAGAATCAAACTGGCTACAGAATGGAGTTAGCTGCAGAACATGACAAAGATGAAATATGGCTATGGAACATGGATGTGAAATAAAATGAAAATGGAGTGTAATGAAAGGAAAATGGAATATAACAGTGAAAGGGCATGAGAGTGAAGTGAGATGAATATGAAATGAAATGAATTTGCAGATTAGGCACTGCAAATGAATGTAGCTTTATGTCACTACTTATTACAGAAAGAAAATAGGAAATATAGGATGTCAGAAATATCTGATTTTCACCCTGTATTTCCTGTATAAGTAAGCCAATGAACAATTGGTTTTTCGAATTATACATTAATTATATATGTGTGTGTGTGTGTGTGTGTGTGTGTAGGAAAACTAAGTTAGTGGAGAAGAAGAATTCTTCTTCACCAACTTCATCTCGGTGTTATCTTGGAAAATTCTAACAAAATCCTCCCTTGAAATTGGCTTATGATATATCTTTAAACGATGACCATTTACAAGAAGAGGTACCTTTCTCTCATCTATTGTCCTTATTCTCACTACTCCATTGTTAAGGACTTCTTCAATCTCATATGAACCAAGCCAATGAGTCTGAAACTTCCCTTGAAAATCTTTTAATTTTGAATCGAACAAAAGTGCCCAATCTCCTGCTTGAAACTTCTTCTCCTTGATATACTTATTATGCCATTTATCCCTTTGCTGTTGGACTAAACTGGTTCTTTGAACTGCATCTTGCCTGATTTCATCAAGCTCATTGAGTTGCTCCAATCTATGTTTCTATGCTTTTGATAAATCCAGTCCCAATTGGACTGCCATCTTGAAGGTTCTGATTCGAAACTCTATTGGGAACACGACTTGTTTCCCATAAACAAGCTCATAGGGAATATGTCCTGTTGTGTTCCTCCATGTAGTTTTGTAGTCCCATAAGGCTTCAAGAAGCCTTTCTGCCCAATCTCTTCTGTGTAGATGTACAGTCTTAGTGAGAATTCCTTCTATCACCTTATTGGTAGATTCTAATTGATTGTTTGCTTGTGGATGGTAAGGAGTAAAATTCCTATGTTTTATCTTGTATTCTTCTACAAGTCTTTCCACCATTTTAGATTTAAATTGAGATCCTTGATCTGTCACTGTTTCTCTTGGAACACTGAAACGAGTGAAGATGTCCTCAAAAAGAAAATTAACTACAGATTTCTCATTAGAAAAAGGTAATGCTTTACCTTCTACCTATTTAGTGACATAATCAGTGCATACCAAAATATACTTCTTTTGTTTAGATGGAGGATTAACTGGCCCAACAAAATCCAAGGCCCATTTTTCAAAAGGTTCAATGAGTACCTGAGTTTGTAGTGGCATTTCATCTGAGGGAGCAGGTTTCCCTATCCTTTGACAGTTGTCACACCTTTTGACATACTCTTTGGCATCTCTGAAGATGGAGGGCCAATAATATCCTAAATGAAGGATTTTATAGGCTGTCCTTTTGTCAGAAAAGTGCCGACCGCAAGGTTCATCATGGCATGCCTTAAGAATTTCAGGCATTTTATCTTCTCGAACACATCTTCTTATCATGAGATTTGGACTTGTTTTATACAATTCATTAGTAATCCATGAGTAATTTGCACTTGTTTGAATGATTTTTATTTTCTCCTTAGGAAACAAATGTGAAGGTAATTTTCCTATGACTAAGTAATTAGCAATATCTGCAAACCAAGGAGTTTGAGTAGTTACTGCAAAAAGATATTCATCAGGAAATTTATCTTCAACTAGAGTGTTATCTTTGATATTTTGAATTCTAGACAAGAAATCAACAACTGTATTTTGTTTTCTAGGTCTATCTAAAACAATGATGTTGAACTCTTGCAGGAGTAATAACCATCTTGTAACTCTGCCATTAGTAATCGGTTTATTCATTAAGTATCTAATTGCAGAGTGATCTGTATGAACAAAGGTTTCATAACCTGTTATATAATGTCTGAACTTGTTGATATCATGAACAACAACTAAGAATTCCTTTTCAGTTATGGTGTAATTTAACTCAGTGGGAGTCAAATTCTTGCTTGTGTAGTATATGGCATAAGGGATCAAATATTTTTGTCCTAATACAGCTACCAGAGCTATATCTGAAGCATCTGTTGAAATATGAAAAGGTAGCTTCCAATTTGGACCACTTAAGATGGGTGCTTCAGAAATTTTTATTTTCAAGGTCTCAAATGCCAACTGGTAATCAAGATTCCAATTGAATTCACAATCCTTGGTGAGAAATTTGAAGAGTGGTGATGCTAGTTTAGTGAATTTTTCTATAAACCTTCTATAATATCCTGTGAATCCTAGAAAACTTCTAACATCCTTTTGACAACTTGGAATTGATAATTTAGAGACGACTTCAACTTTAGATTTATCAACCTTAATTCCATCCCCTGAAATGTGTTGTCCTAAAACAATCCCTTCTGTAAACATCATAAAATATTTTTCATGGCTTAGTGAAAGGTTCACTTCCTTACATCTTTTAAGAACTTTTTCAAAATTTTCTAATGCTCCCTCAAATGCATTCCCATAAACTGTAAAGTCATCCATATATACCTCTACACAATCATGTATTAGATCAAAAAAAATTCCTAGTACTGCTCTTTGAAATGTTGCAAGTGCATTGCATAATCCAAAAGGGAGTACTTGGTAGGCATAAGTTCCCCATGGGCAAGTGAATGTGGTCTTATCTTGATCTTCAGGTGCTACCTGAATCTGATTGTAACAACTAAAACCATCCGAGGATGAGAAGTACTTTTTACCTGCTAATATATCTAACACTTGATCTATAAAGGGCAAAGGAAAATGATCTTTCAGGGTAGCTTTATTCAATTCTTGATAATCAATACATACCCTTCATTTACCATTCTTTTTAGGCACAATCACTAGAGGAGAAATCCACTGGCTATTTGAAATTGGATTGATAAAATTTACACTCAACAATTTTTGCAACTCTTCTTTCACAATTTCCCTAAGATTTGGATTCATCCTTCTTCGAGGTTGTCTGATAGGTTTACAATTTTCCTCAATGTAGATGTGATGTATACAAGTATTAGGACTAATTCCTTTCATGTCAGTGTATTCCCATGCATATGTAAAAGAATGTTGTTGTAAAGTTTTGATTAGCTTTTCCTATTGTAATTTTTCCAAGTTATTGTTTATGTTCAATGTTTTCCCTAGAAAGATTTCAATTGAAGAGCTACCAAATTATTCTATAGAATAAAGATACATCTGCCTGGATGACAAATATTCAATATTAGATTTTTCTTGAAACTGATCATGTTCATATTCTGGAGATGATTCAAAATTTTCCATTGTATTCAAGATTTGACTATCTTCACTAATGGTTGAAATAGTAAAGAGAGGTTGAATATCATTTTCATCATCAATCCATTCTTTGTCATCTATCTCTGTGATTGTTCTTGCTGGAGGATATAAAGTGAATTTCTTAGTTGAATTACCATCAGAGATATACATATCACCAGATCTACAGCTAATGAAAGCATCAACTGTAGCTAGCCAAGGTCTTCCTAATATAAGTGGATGTCCTCCTAGATTTCTCTTTGGGGTTAGGATCATAAAATCAACAGGGTACTCCCAAGAGTCTAAGGACACTGAAATATCTTCTAACACACCATCTGGTTTGATTATAGATCTATTTGCTAATTGCAGTAATGTAGGTGTATAAAGAAGATTGGGAAGTTTGAGCTGTTCCATGGTTTGTTTGCTCATGATGTTTATTGCTGCTCCTAAGTCAATCAGTGTATTTGGGATTTCAAATCCATTGATATGTGTTTTTACAACTAGACTTCCTGGATCTACATATTTTTGTATGGCAATTTTTCCCATCATTATGTCTGTTATTTTTCTTGCTAGGTGAATTATTTTTACTTCTTTTGTTTTTCTTCCTGGTTTCTTCATGCTCAACTCTTTTATTGTTTTAGCTAGAATTAGAATCTCCTTAATGGCTTGAAACAAAGGGATTTTGATACAGACATTTTTCAATTCATCTAGAAAACCATAATTAGGCAACATAATATGCTTTTCTACCCCTCTATCAACTTGTGATCTTTCTGGAAAAGGAGGTGTAGAAGTAGATACTAGTTGTTGCTCTATGATAGGAGTTGAGTTTATTAGTTCTTTTTGTTTTTCATTTTCAGTGTTCTGGTTTTGAGGAGATTTTCCATCAAAAATTTTATTTTGCTGTAGAGAATCTTCCTTAGGATTGTCGTGTTCTTGAATAACCACAGAAGGTTTTTTCTTTTCCAATATCCTACCAGATCTAAATTGGACATCATTGAGATCTAATGGAGTAATCATGTAAGTTGGAAATTGCTGTCCTTCCACCATATAGGTATTCTAAGGAATTTTATTGTTATGGTTAGGTAATGGTTGGGCAGGTAATTGATTTGGTCTTTATGGAAATGGCAATGAAAGTTGAGGGTTTTGGTTTTGAAGTTGGGGTTGTTGATTTTGTTGAGGAATTTGTTGGGGAGGATAGTTTGGATATGATGGAGGATATTGATAGTATGGAGAGAATCTTCCATAAGGATTATGCATTCCTTGAGCCCAAGGTTGAGTTTGAGACTGAGATTGAGGCCAAGGTTGTTGCCAAGAATTCCAATTTGGAGGGGGCTTCATATACATTTGGTTGTTAAAACCTTGATTTTGCTGCCCTTGCCAAGGTCTTCTAGAGACAAAGCAAAGAGACTCTGTTGGATTTGAAACTGTTTCTTCTTGAAAAACAACCTTAAGACCAGGGATTGAAGGACAACTTTTCGTCTCATGGTTTTCTAAACAAATCACGCAAGTCTGTATAACTTTTACATCTAAAGGGTATTCTCTTAAAGCGTGCTTATTTCTGCATTTGGGACAAAAAATAGCCAGAGCATCAGTCTTGGTTTTCTGCTTGTTTTGTAACTTAAGTGTGTCTATCTGTTCACTAAGGCTCCCTAGAATATCTATTTTAAATTCATCAAGCATGTTTCCAATTTCTGCCCTACTCACTGATCCAGTTGCAGATTTATTCACCCTAACAAGAGAAGGATCTCTTGGACCTTTCCTAGTTTTCGATTTTCCTCTTGAGATATAAACACATAATTCTCCTATGTCACTTAGTGGGAGTTGAGAGATATCTCCCTTCCCCATTATTTAAGGATATCTATCCACTCATCTCTAATGGCTTTTAATAGAAGAGCTTTTAAAGTATCTTGATTTAAGTTATCCATTTTTTCTCTTTTCAAGTTATAGTTGAATCTCTCAATTAAATCCTCTAAATTTTCATCCTCTCTTTGCATCATTTTGAATACTTCATCCTTGTGATTGATAGGCAGGCAATAATCCAAATGCCTGATCTAAATTGGATCCGTAAACATTTCCATGACTGTTTCAAATTATGTCAGGCTCCAAAATCTTATGAATAACGAGCTTATCAGAGATGACCTCTGGACAATGGAAATTTGTGGCCAACACGGAACAACGAGGACCCTTGGTCAAAGCGCACTGACTATTGGCCCACGGAGACCGCACATTGGCACAAATTGGAAATCGAAAGCCCAGATCCAAAAACAGAGGCAATTTGTGAAAGCGCTAATTGCGTATCGCATGGCAAAACTCTCAGTGAAGGAAAGCCCCGAGCACTCGGTCACGAGGAAAACAGGAAACCGTGCAGAAACTGTCAGAAGGTAGGTCCTACAAACTGACAGGATATTGTGTGCACTACGAGCGGTAAGCGGGTTTGGCCGAGTTCAGCGCGATGCCACACACCGGGTGACACGCGTCCAATGAATGTGAGAGAAAACTACTTACGTTGCATGAGTAACGGTCGAGAAACTTACCCTCGCGATATAGATGGAGACCGTAGGATCTGGAGGCTCCAAATCAATGACAGAGAATAAACCCGATGGAAGACCGGATTTAACGGGGAAATAGACTGAGGTACATGAGATTTGAGGTCCGACATGAAAAATGAGTTGGCAGAGGAATCAGTTTCGCAGGCGATCTTGGAGCAACGGAAATAACAACCGTTCAAAGAGAATTGACACTCAATTCATGAGGAAACAGGTGGCCACCTTTCTGTGAAGCGTTACAAAACGATGATGATGCAGAGCAAGGGAATCCTAGCGAACAGAGGCAGGCAATCCAGAGAGCCAGGAAGTGGAAATGAACAGTCAGGGAGTAGATTGGCTTTAAGCCACGAACATACAAATTGCAGAGGGAACAAAAGTAGAGAAAGAAATGAATTGCAAATAATAGAGAAGCCGATCTAACCTGCAGAGCAAAGGCAACATCGAGCAGACAGAACAGAGAGAGTCCGAGAGTCTGTGAACTCTAGAGAAGGATTGAGAGGTTCAAGCAACTCCTTTGTGTATAACTGTCAGGTATTAAGTACCAAATTGGATTCATACCACTGAGACGAGTTGAGGTCAAGACTCAGTAAGGGAGAGTTTGTGTACTCTAGAGGCTTGGGGAATCCAAGTACCACCCTACTGATCAACATCTATAAGTGAGCTTCAAATTGAGCTCCTTATTGTAAAAACTCTACTTTAAGACATAATAGAAAAGGCCACCACTGAAGGCTGGATCAGGAGACATAGCCCAGGAGGATTGGGTGAACTCCTTATTAAATTTGTTATGTTTTTGTATTTTCTTACTGTGTTTCTCTTACTGTTTCAAGTGCCTGTGTATTTTGCAATCTTATCGATCCATTGCTTAAAATAACATAGGCACACCCCAACGCATGAGTCTGTAATACCTTCATTAATTTCCTGAGGTCATCGAAGGGTGATTTCAAATCAAGTGGTATCAGAGCTTCTAGGTTGTTTAAGGTTAAACAAGCTTGTGATGGATTTTATTGTTGAATGCTAACTAGATCAAAGCTTAAATTAGGAGAAGGAGAGTTGGTCGAAACTAACTCGAAGATTGGAAGAGTCTATCCTTAGAAGAAAATGTCAAAAGAAAGTCCCTTGGGACCAGATCCCCATTTTATAGATAGTTTCTTGGCCATGAGGTCCATGGTAGAGGAAATGTATAAGGACTTTAGGAATCATAAAGATGAAGATTCATTAGGCTCCAAATAAGAAAAAGGAGAAGAAGAATCTCTCCTCCATGACCACTCAAAAGGCAAAGGGAAAGAAGAAAGTTTTCTCACAACTCCTAATAGCCCTGAACATAAAAATAAGACATACTTGATTAAATTAGATGTTAAATTTGATTTACCAATATATGATGGAGAGCTAAATGCAGAGAAGCTGGATAATTGGATCAGACAAATTGATGTTTCTTGCAGAGTGCAGAGTATCGACTCAGACAAGAGTAAGATTCAGCTGGCCAGCCTACGCCTCGGAGGCACTACCTTGGTATGGTGGGAAGGTAGGACACAAGTTGACATGAAGAAACATGGTAAGATTCTTTCTGTCTAGAGTCAATTTGTTTCTACAATCAAAAATCAGTTCTATCCACTAGCTTACATGTAGCAAGTCATGATGAGCTGGCAAACTCTTCGCCAATTGAAGGGGCAAAGTGTATAGGGTTATACACAAGAATTTAGGAAGAGAGGTTTGATTCTAGGAATTTCATTAGACTCACCTAAGACTTTGTTGAAGTACATAGGTGGTCTACATAGCTACATGAGGCACACTATCCTCATGTTTAATCCCACTAGTATAGATGAGGTATCTGTTCAAGCTACGCATCTAGAAGCTAGAGGAAAGAATGGGAACCCAGAAGTTGGAGGATCATCCAAGCCCATTGCAAGCAAGAATAAGGAGAAAAGAAAATAGAAATGGAAAGAAAGGAAGGCCAATACTGCACAAAAGACAAAGTCTTCATACAATCACTATAAAAAGGATGGGCATGATGATGAACACTGCTGGATTTTGCATTCGGAGCTGAGACCTAAGAAGTTCGAGGGCAAGAAGAAGAAGACTGCTGCATCTATTTAGAAAGATTTGAGGTCGGACTCAGGAGATGAAACAACCATTGCAGCCACAGGTATAAAAGGCAAAAATTCTGAAGCATCTACTAGTAATTCTGTACAATCCATTAATGATGAAGAAAATGATAGAAAAAGACATGAGCTTTTCCATATTCGAGTCATTTCCAAACATCAAAAGATTGATACTTTGTTTGATAGTGGCTCACAAGTAAATTTAATTTATGAAGCAATTGTAAAGAAGTTGGGATTATTGACTACACCACACAAGAAACCATACCCATTAGGTTGGTTAAGTGATAAAGCACAAGTACAAGTGATTAGATAATGTACACTTAAGTTTTTTTTTGGGTCAACATTTGTAGATGAGGTTTAGTTAGATATGATTCCTTTGGATATATGTGGAATTATTTTAGGAGGTCCCTACTTGTATGATAGAAAAGCTATTTTCTATAGAGCTGAGAACAAGTATCTACTCGTTAAAGATGGAATCAAATACTTTGTAAGAGCTCATAAGCTCAAGAATAATTATACTCTCATAAACTGAGGGCAGATGAAACAAATTGTAAATTCATGCAAACAATTTTTACTGATGGTTGTAAAGGAAAAGAAACCTGATAAAACCAATGTATTTGAGGGTTGTGATACTAAACAACAAGTTGATTTAGAAAAAGTTGTTTCAGAATATGATATCTTGTTTCAAGAACCTAAAGGTCTGCCACCCAAAAAGGAAATAGTGCATGATATTAATTTGCAGCAAGATGCTCCATTGCCTAACATTGGAATATACAGGTTATCTGCTTTAGAGAATGCAAAAATCAAGAAGTAGGTGCAGGAGTTGCTCGAGAAGGGGTTCATCAGACCTAGCACATCGCTATGTGAGTTGCCAATCGTTTTGGTGAGAAAGAAAGATGGCTCGTGGAGAATGTGCATTGGTTACCGAGCACTGAATAAGATAACGATAAAAAATCATTATCCCTTTCCTCGCATAGACGATCTATTAGATCAATTGAAAGAAGCTGTTTATTTTTCCAAGTTAGACTTGCATAGTGGATATCATCAGGTCAGAGTTGCAGAACAAGATGCATGGAAGACTGCTTTCAAAACAAAGCAGGGATTGTATGAGTGGTTGGTTATGCCTTTTGACTTAACTAATGCTCCTGCTACTTTCATGAGAATAATGAATGATGTACTCAGACATTTTCTTGATGATTTTGTTACTGTATATCTGGATGACATTCTTATATTTAGAAAAACGTGGGAAGAAAATTTAAAGCATGTTAAGCAGACGCTAGATGTTTTGAAAAGAAAAAAACTTCATGTTAAACTCTCAAAATGTGAATTTGGCAAAACATCTTTGAATTATTTGTTATGAAACCAGCTCACAAAAATATAGAAAAGATAGATCAACGCCTTAGAATTTAGCCTCTTCAAGGGGGAAACCTCCTTTAAATTACACAAATGAATGATTCTTCGATGATATAAATGAAAATACCTCCTTTCTATATATAGGAGTCTAAGGGGTCATAATATAATCAGAGCCGACATAACAATAATAATGTAAGGGCACAATAATAACAATAGTGGGCTTCTATGGGGCATAACAGTAACAATATGGGCACTACATGGGTACATCAATATAATAAGGGGGCTGTACTAATAACAATAAGGGGTTACACTAGTAGTATAGGGGCCTAACATGCCCCTCTCCTTCAAAAAGTGTTGTCCTTAACGCTTGAGTAGTTCTTGATGCTTCTGTATAAAATTCTTGTCCTCCCATGTGGAATATTCAACGGGTAAGTTCTTCCACTTGATGACATACTCTGAAATTAATCGATTTCGTAGCTGTCGAGATCTTGTTTTTGTGACTGCTCCAGGTTCCAATATGATTTTTCCTTCCTCTTCAATTTCTGGCAATATTGTTTGAATTGGGATATTTTGCAACTTTTGAATAAGTGGCCATACTTCTTCATCCTTCTTCCATTTATCCCTTGCTTTGTTTATCAAATCAGGTTGGATAATAGAAATAGCACAAAACAATGCTTCCACATCCTCATCCTTTCTTAAGAGTGCATTTGCAACAAAATTTTGCTTCCATTTTCTATAGATGATGTCAAAGTCATAACCCAACATATTTGTGACACATTTTTTCTGTTCTTCTAAAGATAATAGTTGTTCTAAAAAGTATTTAAGACTATCATGATCCATTTTTACCTTGAAGTGTCTTCCCATTCGGTAAGGCCACCATTTCTTAAGTGCATGTAGTATTGCCAACATTTTCTTCTCATAAATAGCTTGCTTGAGATGTAGCAGTAAAAATACCCAATCACTTACATCAAAACATTTTTCACTACGATGTTGATCTACCTATTGTTTCATTCGATTTTGCACCAAAGTGGCGTTATCCTTTAAAAGTTGGAGAACTTGTTGTTGATGCTCGATGTGATCTTTCACTGCTTGAACCTTTTTCTTCTTGATATGTCCTTCTATATTTAGAGTTTGAGGAGTGGTAATTTCTTCCAATCCTTTACAAGATATGGTCAGATTCATTTCTTGATGCTCGATGTGATCTTTCACTTCTTGAACATTTTTCTTCTTGATATGTCCTTCTATCTTGATAATTTGAGGAGTGGTAATTCTGACCAATGCATTACAAGATATGGTTAGATTAATTTCTTCTTTCTCGATGTGATCTTTCACTTCTTGCACCTTTTTCTTCTTGATATGTCCTTCTATATTGAGAGTTTGAGGAATGGTAATTCTTGCCAATGCTTTACAAGATATGGTATGATTCATTTCTTCTTTCTCTAGGGTTGGGTCTTGGCGTATATCCTCTTCTTTTAATGTTTCTTGATCCTTTTCTTCCTCCTCTTCATAGTCTATGTAAAATAATTCTTCTCAGCACACTTATGACCTTTAGTGCATTTGCTATCATAATTGTAACAAAGCCCTTTCTCTCTTTTTTCTTCTAATTGTTGTGGTGTAACCCTTGTAGGTTTTGGAAGGCTAGGAGAAACAACACTTCCATCTTTATAGTTGTGAGGGGTAGACTTATTTGTTTTTATAATTTTACTTTCCACTATGTAACAAAGCCCTTTTACTCTTTCCAATTGTTGTGGTGTTGCTCTAAAGAAGGTGTTGCTCTTTGTATCCTCATAATGTGCTATCATTTCCTCCCTGAAAATTGACCACGTAACAAGTTGTTTACGAGAACAAAGCCCTTTATACCATAAAAATTGATCCGGTTCTAAATATGAAGATGCAATACATACCTTTTGTAACAGTAGTACACCATGTAGATCAAAATATTGCTCCATCTGAAATATCCAATTTACCAAATCCTTGCCATCAAACTTCCTCATATCGCCTTTTCTTGATTTTACGAGCTCGATCTTGAAATGACTATAGCTATGTAATTTCGGTTCTTTCAGTTCTAAAATTGCTGCCTGCAGTAGCCCTCTGCGTCCTCTTTCCAATGCCACCAGTCTGATCAAATTTAGATTCTCCAAGAAAGAGTTATGAACAATCTCCTAAGATGGCCTGATTATATACCTTTTCAGAAGATCGAACTTGTATGAAGTGCCATGTGTCACTGTGTTAACATTAGGATCTAAAAAATATACACGAGAAACTAGGCATGTTCTCTTTCTACAATTTCTTCCGAAATTTTAGTCCGATGCTCAAAACAAAAGTTATGACGATTTTCCCCAGGACACCTATTTGGAATGTAATTCGGGAGTCTGCAAAAGGGCCAACTTCCTCAGATCATACCTCTGCAAATATAGCACAAAAGGCTCTAAAATTCTGACCCAAGCTTCAGAACAATTTCAACCCAAATGGGTTTTTTTCAACATTTGAAATGTCGCAGAAAAAAGTTATAGCACAAATGCCACGATGACCTGTTTGGAGCAGCGAAACCCTAGAATCCAAAGCTCTGATACCAAATGTTATGAAACCAGCTCACAAAAAGATAGAAAAGATAGTTGAATGCCTTAGAATTCAGCCTCTTCGAGGGGGCAACCTCCTTTACATTACACAAATGAACAATTCTTGGATTATACAAATGACAAGACCTCCTTTATATATATAGGAGACTAAGGGGTCATAATATAATCAGAGCCGACATAACAATAATAATGTAAGAGCACAATAATAACAATAGTGGGCTTCTATGGGGCACAATAATAACAATATGGGGACTACATGGGTACAACAATATAATAAGGGGGTTGTAGTAATAACAATAAGGGATTACACTAGTAGTGTAGGGGCCTAACATGCCCCTCTCCTTCAGAAAGTGTTGTCCTCAACGCTTGAGTAGTTCTTGATGCTTTTGTATAAAATTCTTGTCCTCCTATGTGGAATATTCAATGGGTAAGTTCTTCTACTTGATGAGATACTCTGAAATTGATCGATTTCCTAGCTGTCAGGTTCTTGTTTCTGTGACTGCTCCAGGTTCCAATATGATTTTTCCTCCCTCTTCAAGTTCTGGCAATATTGTTTGAATTGGGATCTTCTGAAACTTTTGAATGAGTGGCCACACTTCTTCATCCTTCTTCCATCCATCCCTTGCTTTGTTTATCCAACCTGGTTGGATAATAGAAATAGCACAAAACAATGCTTCCACATCCTCATCCTTTCTTGAGAGTGCATCTACAACAAAATTTTGTTTCCCTTTTTTATAGATGATGTCAAACTCATAACCCAATATATTTGTGACCCATTTTTTCTGTTCTTCTATAGATAATATTGTTCTAAAAAGTATTTAAGACTATCATGATCCATTTTTACCTTGAAGTGTCTTCCCATTCGGTAAGGTCGCCATTTCTTAAGTGCATGTAGTATTTCCAACATTTCCTTCTCATAAATAGCTTGCTTGAGATGTAACCATAAAACTACCCAATCACCTACATCAATTTTTTTTTCACTACAATGTTGATATACCTGTTATTTCATTTGATTCTGCACCAAAATGGCATTATCCTTTAAAAGTTGGAGAACTTGTTGTTGATGCTCAATGTGATATTTCACTGCTTGAACCTTTTTCTTCTTGATATGTCCTTCTATCTTGAGAGTTTGAGGAGTGGTAATTTCTTCCAATGCTTTACAAGATATGGTCGGATTCATTTCCTGATGCTCGATGTGATCTTTCACTTCTTGAACATTTTTCTTCTTGATATGTCATTCTATCTTGATAATTTGAGGAGTGGTAATACCGACCAATGCATTACAAGATATGGTTGGATTCATTTCTTCTTTCTCGATGTGATCTTTCACTTCTTGAACTTTTTTCTTCTTGATATGTCCTTCTATCTTGAGAGTTTGAGGAGTGGTAATTCTTGCCAATGCTTTACAAGATATGGTTGTATTCATTTCTTCTTTATTTGGGGTTGGTTCCTGGTGTATATACTCTTCTTTTGAGGTTTCTTGATCCTTTTCTTCCTCCTCTTCATAATCTATGTAAAATAATTTCTTCTCAGCACACTTATGACCTTTAGTGCATTTTCTATCACAATTGTAACAAAGCCCTTTTTCTCTTTTCTCTTCCAATTGTTGTGGCGTAACCCTTGTAGGTTGTGGAAGGCTAGGAGAAATAACACTTCCATTATTATAGTTGTGAGAGGTAGACTTCCTTGTTGCCATAATTTTACTTTCCACTATGTAGCAAAGCTCTTTTACTCTTTCGAATTGTTGTGGTGTTGCTCTAAAGAAGGTGTTGCTCTTTGTATCCTCATAATGTGCTATCATTTCCTCCCTGAAAATTGACCACGTAACAAGTTGTTTACGGGAAAAAATCCCTTTATACCATAAAAATTGATCCGGTTCTAAATATGAAGATGCAATACATACCTTTTGTAATAATGGTACACCATGTAAATCAAAATATTGCTCCATCTGAAGTATCCAACTTACCAGATCCTTGCCATCAAACTTCCTCATATTGCCTTTTATTGATTTTAGGAGCTCGATCTTGAAACCACTATAACTATGTAATTTCGGTTCTTCCAGTTCTGAAATTGTGATCTGTAGTAGCCCTCTATGTCCTCTTTCCAATGTCACTAGTTTGATCCAAATTGGATTCTCCAAGGAAATGTTATGCCAAATATCCCATGGTGACCTGATTATAGACTAGTTCAATAGATTGAACTTGTGCGACGTGCCACGTGTCACTGTTTCGACCTTTGGATTTGAAAAATGTGTGCAAGAAACCACAGTCTGTCCTCATTCTATAAATTCTTACAAAATTTCAATTTGATTCTCAAAACAAGAGTTATTACTATTTTCCCCAGGTCACCTGTTTGGAATGTAATTCGGGAGTCTGCAAAAAGGCCAACTTCCTCAAATCATATCTCCGCAAATATAGCACCAAAAGCTCTGAAATTCGGACCCGAGCTTCAGACCGATTTCAACCCAAATGGGTTTTTTTTATCAGTGTCAGAAACATTGCATAAAAAACATTTATAGCACAAATGCCACGATGACTTGTTTGGAGCGGCGAAACCCTAGAATCCAAAGCTCTAATACCAAATGTTATGAAACCAGCTCACAAAGATATAGAAAAGATAGATCAATGCCTTAGAATTCAGCCTCTTCGAGGGGGCAACCTCTTTTACATTACACAAACGAATGATTCTTCGATGATACAAATGAAAAGACCTCCTTTCTATATATAAGAGTCTAAGGGGTCATAATATAATCAGAGCTGACATAACAATAATAATGTAAGGGAACAATAATAATAATAGTGGGCTTCTATGGGGCACAACAGTAATAATATGGGAACTGCATGGGTACATTAATATAATAAGGGGGTTGTACTAATAACAATAATGGGTTACACTAGTAGTATAGGGGCCTAACATGCCCCTCTCCTTAAAAGAGTGTTGTCCTCAACGCTTGAGTAGTTCTTGATGCTTCTGTATAAAATTCTTGTTCTCCCATGTGGAATATTCAGTGGGTAAGTTCTTCCACTTGATGAGATACTCTAAAGTTGATCGATTTCGTAGCTGTCGGGTTCTTGTTTTGGTGACTGCTCCAGGTTCCAATATGATTTTTCCTACATCTTCAATTTCTGGCAATATTGTTTAAATTGGGATCTTTTACAACTTTTGAATAAGCGGCCTCTCTTCTTCATCCTTCTTCCATTCATCCCTTGCTTCGTTTATCCAATCTGGTTCAATAATAGAAATAGCACAAAACAATTCGAAAACAATTAGAAGGCGGGTTCCGCGCCCAAAACCGATAGGATATCACGTGCACTTCGAGCGGTAAGTGGGTTTGGCCGAGTTCAGCGTGATGCCACACACCGGGTGACACACGTCCAACGGATGTGAGAGAAAACTGCTTACATCGTGTGAGTAACAGTCGAGCAACTTACCCGGATGATATAGATGGAGATCGTAGGATCTGGAGGCTCTAGATCAACAACGGAGAATCAACTCGATGGAAGAACAGATTTGACGAGGAAATAGACTGAGGTACATGAGATTTGAGGTCCGACATGAACGATGAGTTGGTAGAGGAATTAGTGTCACGGGTGATCTTGGAGCAACAGAAATAACAACCGCTCAAAGAGAACTGACACTCAGTTCATAAGGAAACAGCTGGCCACCTCTTTGTGAAGTGTTACACAACAATGATGACGTAGAGCAGGGAATCCCAGCGAATAGAGGCAGGCGATCCAGAGAGCCGGGAAGCGGAAACGAACAGTCAGGGAGCAGATTAGCTTTAAGCCACGAACAAACAAATTGCAGAGGGAACAGAATTAGAGAAAGAAGTGAATTGCATTGAACAGAGAAGCTGAGCTGACCTGTAAAGCAAAGGTAGAGCAGACAGAACAGAGAGAGTCGTAGAGTCTGTGAACTCCAGAGAAGGCTTGAGAGGTTCAAGCAACTCCTCTATGTATACTTGTTAGGTATTGAGTACCAAATTGGTCTCATACTACTAAGACCAGTTGAGGTCAAGACTCAGTAAGGGGGAGTCTGTGTACTCTGGAGGCTTGGGGAATCCGAGTACCACCCTACTGATCAACATCTGTAAGTGAGACTCAAATTGAGCTCCTTATTGTAAAAACTCTGCTTTAATACACAATAGAAAAAGCCACCACTGAAGGCTAGACCAGGAGACGTAGCCTAGGAGGATTGGGTGAACTCTTTATTAAATTTGTTGTGTTTTTGTATTTACTTACTGTTTCAAGTGCATGTGTATTTCACAATCTTATCAATCCGTTGCTTAAAATAACATAGGCACACCCCAATTCATGAGTCTATAATACCTTTATTAATTTCCTGAGGTCATCTAAGGGTGATTTCAGATCAATACTTGTCCAAAAAAACTTTCTTCATGTCATTCCATGTTCTAATGGACTGAGTGACCAACCCCATGAACCATTTTAAAGTAGCTCCTTTCAATGTTGAAGGGAACAATTTGAGTTTTTGAGAGTCTTGTAAATAATCATAAGTTCTGCACAAGACTTAAAATTCAAATAAGAAGGTTTCAGGGTCTTCATTTTTTAATCCATGAAAATTTGGGAGGATAGAAGGTGAGATATTTTTCATTGTGGCATATGTTTCTCTTGCAGATTGTGCAGTGGAGGCAGGCAAAGCAGCGGAGGAGACTTGTACCTGTGACTTGTTCGGATCTGAGCTAGTTTTGTGTGTAGCAGGTGGAGATAGTACTGAGTACTTGTGAGGAGTATTGTACTATGTATTGTTACATGTTCTCAATCATTATAATATATAGATAGTGTGGGGTTTTCAGCTGTAAGCTTTCCCTGGGTTACATACTGTGTTAATGTGTGCATGCGATTGATGTTTCATTGTTTTTAATGCTGCTAAATTGATGATCAACGTAGAGGAGGTTATGTATTATGCATGTATTCCGCAATAGTGTATAATCGGGACATTCTCTGTGAATAAGTGTCACATTATTCAAAATTTCTACATGGTATCAGAGTTGTTGATCATCAGATCTATTATTCAGAAAGTGTTTACATTTTATTTCTGCAGGTAGAGTCTGTAATCGGGCCAGGTAGCCTCTGGATTCATCCTTCCTTTGGAAGGTGAGATATCCGGTAAAAGCCCATACAGTAAATCTCTGTACGAGAAATAATTTGTTCTCATGAATTTTAGATCAGAAGCGGTTGAGTTTTGAGCTAGTAGAGTGGCGCTCAAGGATAAACTCAGAAACATCTAAGTGTGAGAATGGAGACAGTATGCCCAGGTATCTCACGAAGTTCACCCAGTGCCAGGATGAGCTGGGAAGTGTGGGGGTGACTGTCGATGATGAGGACTTGATGAGCTTGGCTCTCCTTGGTCTTCCGAAGAGTTGGCATTCCTATGAGGACTCTATCAATGGTCGGGAGAAATTGCCAGGATGGGAGAGACTTTGGTCAGATCTTGTGCAGGAGGAGATAAGGCGGAATACTAGGGAGGGATCTTCATCAAAGGGACCTGATGAAGAAAATTGAACTTTGGCTGCCAAAGTGAAGAAGGGGAAGGAGAAGGTTTCTCTTTCTGAATCCAATTCTTCCAATGATGGAAAGAAGGTTGACAAGTCAAAGGTGAGATGCTTTCGTTGTCATGAGTTGGGCCATTATGCTACTAATTGCCCAAAGAAGAAATCCAAGAAGGGATCCAGGGAAGGATCTGAAGGTGAGGCACTTGCTTCACAATTTGAGTTGGATTTCACACTCTTCGCATGCATGGTTTCATCCATGATGGGAAGTGGTTGGTTTCTTGACAGTGGAGCTTCTTTCCACATGACCGGTGACAAAAGTTTGTTCAGTACTTTGGAGGAGAAAGATCTCCAGATACTCATAGCGATGGGTAATGATGAGAAGTATAGTGTCTCAAGTGTAGGCACGGTTATTTTTCAGAGGGAGCATGGAGCTCGCCTTACCTTGACCGATGTCAAGTATGTACCAGGACTGAAGAGAAACTTGGTGTCTATCGCGATGCTGGAAGACGGAGGCTATGATGTAGTCTTCAGTAAGGGAAAGGTTTTCCTTAGACACATCATCACTAGACAGGTGAAGCAGATTGGTTCATGGGTCAAGAACCTGTATGCTCTTAAGGTTCAAGATGCATGCAAAGCCTTGAGCAACGAGGCAACTGATGGAGACTTGGTGATTGAGAGGGAGCGTATATTACCTCTCAACATGCAGAGCTAGAAGAAGTCTCAGACGATTGTGGAGGAGCCACGATTGGTGCAGCAGCTTCAGGAGGTTGTGGAGCAGCCACAACAAGGGAAGCTGAGAGGAGATCGAGTAGAGACATCTACTCATGCAAAGACCTCTAGTAGGGGGAAATTTCAAGCCAGGTGGGCTGAGGGATCACATGCAGCCATACCTCCAGGTAGGAGGTGGGGTGATGTGGATTGATTGTCCCAATGAGGAGGGGTGGGATCCTTGAGGTACCCAACCTCTTGGATGAGACCTTGCTACGAGAGCCTCGATGTGGAGTAGCAGGAACTGACTGATTTGGTAGAGACAGATGTGGATGGAGTAGAAGCGAGAGCGACAGTGTAGGGAATCCTAGGACAGCGCATAGCTAGCAGGCTACAGCAATGCGAGAAGCACAAGTGTTTTGCACAGTGCTAGGTGGCACAGAGAGGTGTGCAATGGTGCGAGATGCATGGAGATGTTGTAGTAGCGCAGATGTCATAGAGGGAGCACTTGTCAGCAACAGGTAGAGCTTCAGCATCAGAGTATGTTCCTAGCCCAATAGAGTGGTTAGTTGGGAGTGTTTTTGTTCCAAGTGTTGTTGGAGCAAGTGGACCAGGAAAATGTGTTGCATGCAGAACATTCCAGAGTTGCAGAATAAGGGTTGCAGATAATCCATATCTTGTTGAGAGGGAGTGTTGAGAATGCAACAAGATGATGGATCTTAGTGGAAAGGAGTCGCCTTCACTAAGTGGTCCCGCAGGCTATTTTTGGCGCAAAGTCTATTTTTAGACTATGTCTATTTTTGGACTATGTCTATTTTTAGACATATGGATCATGGTCTATGAGTTGCAGGATGCTGTTTATGGATGATTGGTCATGTTGGGAAAAATAGATGGACTTATATTTTTGGTTCACAGTGGAGTGATCAGAGTCTATTTTTAGACTTTCAGGCTAAAAATAGAAACAGTCAAATATTATTAGCCCTTAGTAATATTTGGACTCTATACATTTTCTTATTCTCTTGGAGCACTTCAGTTCGAGCTATGGATGTGGAACATGCAGCTGACAAAAGGAATCATGTGGTTTCTTATGTGTTAGTTGAGCTATTGCATGGAGGACTTCAGTTAGAACGCATGCATGTGAGTTCTGTGGAGTTGGATGTGGAGTTGATGGAGTTGTGTTTCGTTTGACTTTGTTGAACTAGTTGTATTTAGTCTAACTAAAGAATACACTAGTGTTGAGTTGTGTGAATTAAATATTAATTAATTCACTAATTATTAACTCATAAAGAAACTAAAGAATACATTAGTTAACTCAGTGCATGGACAGTTCAACAGAGACAGGTGTTAGAGGTAAGTGAAAGGGTGAGTTGTGACTATCAGTTGTGCATGAGATTTTGCACATGCATGGATTGAGTAATGCCAATGAGTATTGCGCAGTGTGGGCCAATATCAAGGCAATTGTAGCTTGTGCTCATGTGATTTCTCTTGCAGATTGCACAGTGGAGGCAGGCAAAGCAGCAGAGGAGATTTGAACCTGTGACTTGTTCGGATCTGAGCTAGTTTTGTGTGTAGCAGGTGGAGATAGTATTGAGTACTTGTGAGGAGTATTGTACTATGTATTGTTACATGTTATCAATCATTATAATATATAGATAGTGTTTGGTTTTCAGTTGTAAGCTTTCCCCGGGTTACATACTGTGTTAATGTGTGCATGCGATTGATGTTTCATTGTTTTTAATGTTGTTAAATTGATGATCAACGTAGAGGAGGTTATGTGTTATGCATGTATTCCGCAATAGTGTATAATCAGGATAATCTCTGTGAATAAGTTTCAAATTATTCAAAATTTCTACATTAAGATGGTTTTAAGAATACAAAAGTGCAAGCTCTCAAAGCCTTCCTTACAAAACTCAGGATCCTGATCTGGTCATTCCACTAAGATAAGCTTGAAAGTGCAAATGTGCAAGGTTTCAAAGAATTTCCTTATAAAATTTGGGGACCCTTTCTTTTTAGACATGAAAGGGTTTATATAGAAAAAATAAAATGTAAAAATAGGCAATACTTAAAAAGTGTCGAGGAGGTTGAAACAACTCTCCTTAAAATAAGAGACAATAGGACAAAAATAGAGGTTGTTGGAATGGCGAGCTCATGAATATAAATGTGTCTATTCTTTCATTCGTTGTTTGAGCTCGTAAATATCTAACATTGGCTCGACTTGAGGGGGCTGACATGTCCTCATGTGTAGCTGTCTAGTGTACACTGCATCTAAAAGTGCAGGAAGCATATGAGTGGATGAGTCATCAAGGCAGTGGAGCATCAACCACTGGCTATGTAGCTTCACAAGATATTTCGAGTACATATCCCAGTCAAGTTTTGTCAAATTTTTATTTCCTTCTTCCTTTTCTTTTGAAATTTCTTTCCATTCTATTTCCAGAAATTTTGATATCAGGAAGATTATTAGGTGTGCATTCTTGAATTAGGTTGGCATTATGCAGGTTATCATTGATAGTTTCAATGATGTTCTGGGCAACATCGTTTGCACTGGAGACTACTCTTTCTGCCTGTTTCAACTAAATGTCCCAATCAGTAAAGAGGATTTCCTTGTGACATTCCTCTATTCTGGGAAGGTCTGTTGCCCTACCTTTTGGTGTATCCTGCCAATTTATAAATCCTGAGATTTTATAATCAATGTCATTGAAAGTCACCCTTAGATCGGATGATTGATTCATTAGTGAATCACTTTTGACACATAGTGGATTGATGATTGATAACTTCTGACATAATATCGCTTGTTGTTGTGATAACAGGGTGTTTAGCTCCAATGTTTCCTTTATAAACTATTCCACTTTAGGATTGTCCTTCAGCTGATCAAGTGAAAACCAAAGTTTTCATATTTGAGTATCCTTAGTATTTATCTCTGCCTAATGTTGGAGCTTTAATTGATCAAAACTCTGTTGGAGTTGACATGACTGTGTCTTCACTTGTTGATAAATACTTTGTTTTTCCTCTACCAACTGTTGCTCTAGCTCTTGAATCCTTTCTTCCTTTTCCCTGATCAGTTGTCGAACTTATGATGCTTTATCAATTGTGGCAGATGCATGAGTCTTGTCTAGGTAAATCATCTCTGTAGACAGAGACGATCTCTCTAGCCCAATGAGTGGGACTAGTAGCCTAAGTGACAATATACCAGACACTTTCTTAAGTTACAATTGAAATGAGAGACGAAGAAGATGGCCTACCTCATTCTGATGCTATCAAGTCGTCCTTTGTTGAAGACCTTGAACCACTTACGTCATGAGCTTGTTCCTACTATTCACAACGTTTATGCATCTGCACAAGAGATCAAGACACAAAAAATCATGCAAATACAAATAACATATTCAAAAGTAACCTACTTAATATATCAAGGAACATTAAGCTAAATGATACATGAGCATACACATTTAGGGAAAATGAACCAACAATAGTATATTAATAGAATAAATGAGGAAGCATACAACCAAGCCTTAATGTCAATAAGCTCTCCTTGAATGAATGTCCAAGTCCAAGCTAGGCTCTCCAAGCACTCCTTCTCCAAGCCAAATGAGTAACATATAGGTACAATCTTAGCATAAGGGTGCAAATAGGCATAGACCAACCATTTGGGAATGGGAGAGGATGAATATATAGGCAGGGAAAGGGAATTAGGATATATCTAAAGATAGGATTAGGCCCTCATCTCAAGGAGGTAGCTCATAGGGATAAGACCAAGAGGCCAAATTGGGAGAACTCAACCTCATCTACGTTGAACAACCTCTAGCTCGCCACTCTGGAAGCTTCTAGATGACGAAGCTTCTCATCCTCTTTGGGAAAATTTCCTTTGTGGGATTGTCACGGGTATATAAGAAAATAGAGTGATGCCATTGCGGGTCAAGTATAATGAAATTGGCGACCATCGTGGTTTTTAGTCTCATAAGAGCGATGATGCTCAAATTAGGTTTTAAGAGCTATTTTCTTCAGGGAAAGCTCAAGGCATTTTCCAATCAATGTTTGAGGGAGGATCTGAGTTGCATATATGAATGAGTACATTGCATTATGGTCATGTTTCAAGCACTTCGGGGTACGTCATAGGGAAGTGTAGGAGGTGTGACAAAATTCTGTGTAACAGATTCCCCCTAAAGCATGAAGGCAGAATGGGGAGTGATGGTTGAGATTCTTTACGAGCTTTCACTAGGACGAGAATAATCACTATCAGGAGACCTGCAAATCAAGGGTGCGTATACATATACATATCTAATATCAAAAAATGAATCCACAGTATGGACGCAACCATCTGGATAAAATGACTATATGAAAGGATCCATGGCATGGGCGCAACCATCCAAATGAGAAGGATCATCTGTAAATGTAAGATCCAAGGTATGGACGCAACCATCAAATATAGAAGGATCATCATAAATGTAAAGTCCCATGGTATGGTCATAGCCATCCGTATAGTAGAAACATGTGTACAGTCATGAATAACACATAACTCCATGCAGCCTTAGTGATATCATACAAGACTCAAGGTCTTGCGCTCCATCCCAACCCTATCAAAGTATAAATTTTAACATGTGAATGAATGTGTCGAAGTCGAAGATGCTAGAAAACCGCCTGATTACTGGTCAATGATGTGGACCATTAACAGTTACGATAGAAACCACCAATAATGACAATGGATCTCAAGGTACGACAATACAATCCATGAATGTGATAATGAAGCTAAAGTCGAACACTCGTGGAATCACCCGATCGAAGGCCAATGATGAAAACTTGTTGTTAGATGCGAAGAATTTTCCATTAAGGCATGCAAGTTGTAAGGTACTAAAAGGGAATTTCTAAGTCATCTTCCTAGATAATGAGCCGAATTCGACAGGAAGTGACTCGTCGAAGGAGGGTCATAATGATTCCCTCATCATCGACAAAAAAAAAGGAATAAAGTGGAATAAACAAGTATGATCCAGGATTGTGACAAAAGGTCAAATAATGTATAGGTAATAGACTGCAGATAGGACTTCTCTTGAACATATTGGTGACATGACTCCGGAGTGTGGCAACATTTGACTCAACATAGGACCATAGGTCATAATGACGAAGTGGAATGGGAGGGAAAATGGATCACCCAAACCTGGAAGGAAAATTGAGTGAGTGAGGATATCCAAAACCCGACACAAGAAACTCATGAGTGTCATGTTCAAGAGTGACATGTTGCCTATACAAGAGATGTTTCACTTTCACTTTTTACCCACTATTTCTAGTGAGTATCTCTTTATTTTTATACAATCTTGAAGAGGATACCATATGATTGTCATATAAGTTCACCCTTCGGATGAATCCATCCTAGTAAGTTTTAGGAGTCCTAGGAAGGAGAAACTCGGGTTTTTATTGGTGACAAGTCTTTTGTCATTTAATTTTTACGAGTCCGATGGAAGAGTAAATCGGTGTATTTTTCATATTTAGAGAAACTCCATCATGTCCCTTTTCATAATTTGTCTCTCAAATCCGAAAATTTAGAAAAAAATATCCGAGATAAACTCTTCACCATGTCGACCAAGGTGTTCCTTTTCCGTAAATAATCAATCTCAGCCCGAAAAAGGGGTAAACGTATACTAAGATGATGTCAATTCATTTAATTTAACAAGTTTGAAAAGACAAGTACTCGACAATATTTTCATATTTTTGGAGTTTGAAAAGAGATGAAAGGGGAATCCACTTGGAGGAAGGAGTGGTATAAAAGGATAGCAACTGGTTCCAGTAATGATGGAACTTCTCAAAACATGTAATGGTCAAGAGGCAGGCTAATAAGACCACTCATAGAAGATGTTCCTCAGGCAAGGGTAAAACAACCAAGTGAAAGTGTATGATCAGCCAAAGAGATGGTGACGATGGAATGGAAAAAACCAAGGCTCATTTGGACAAACAGGCTGATAAAAATGAAAATCATGAGATGTAAAGTGGGCATGGTTTCATTTTCACACAATATTGAAACATCAAAAACTATGCTTGAGTATACTTGAAGATGGTTTCATTTTTTCACAAGCTTGAAACATGAGAAAAACTATGCTTGGATTTGGCTTCATTTTTACACAAGATTGAAACAAAGATAAACCATGCTTGAGATAAGTTTGCATGCCCCCAACATAATGACTCAATTCAAGGTACATGCCCCCCATGATTCATCACATTCACCTAAGTAGACAACTAGTTACTAACAGGTGGATGGAGTGAAGGTTCACTTACGAGATCAAGTGAAAGACTCGACTAGGATTTTACGAGATCTAATCAAAGACTTGAATTGGAAGGGGATTTGTTTCATTTTTTAACGAGCTTGATACAAGTAAAAGAACTTTTCTAATGGAGACCTATTTTATTTTTTTAATGAGGTTGACATAGTAAAAAGAACTATCCTCTTATCCCTTATTTCATTTTTTTAAGGAGCTTGACACAAGACAAGGAACTCTACTCCATAGTCCTTGTTTCATTTTTTAACAAGATTGACACAAGACAAGGAATTCTGCTCCATAGTCCTTGTTTCATTTTTTAACGAGGTTGACATAATAAAAGAACTATCCTCATATCCTCTGTTTCATTTTTTAAGAAGCTCGACACAAGACAAGGAACTATGCTTCATGACACCTTTATCACAACCCAAAAGAGGCCATGAATTTCAAGAGGTTCTCATCAGATGGGAGAACATCACTCTGGAAGGGATATATGTCCAGGGATCCAAAGGAAAAATCAGGATCCCATGCCCCCAATACATGGTGTACTACATCACCTACTAGATCATCAGTAGATGTGGGCATGGAACGGGTGGCCATGTAATTAACCTGTGGCGGGGGTGATACCACTTGCATATGAGAACCATTTAGGGATTATGGTTGAGTGGGAGTTGATTCAAGACAAATGAATGTAAGTTGATCAATGATCATAATGCTTCCTTCATGCAGGAAACGCATCACTCAAAAGAGGGAAGAAACAAGAGATCCCATAACATAAACATAGTCACGACAAAGGAGTAGATTAAAATACAACGGGCCTTGGACAACCATCATGTCTATATAGACAATATTTCCTCCCAAAGTAATAGGTAACTTAGGAAGGATCCCTAACGGTTGATTGGTTCCTTTGTTAAAAGCTAACAGATTCTGGGTGACAGGGATAATTTGAGGAGAACCTAAAGCATTCCAAGTAGTTGAGGACAAAATTTAACATATGCGCCCTCATCTATGACTATGCTAGGTGCGACCATATGGAAAGCATGTACTATAACTTCGAAAGGAACATAAGATAGAAGTCGATATCCTACCAATCGAATCCAATCAAAAGAAGTGACTAAACTACTCGAAGGGGGTGTGGTAGGAACGTGAGAGCCACTCTCTTGCTCTATGGGAACAAGAGAACTGCTAGCATGCACCTCAGGAACGAGAGGATTTACCTCAAGTTCATTCAAAACTGAAGAAACCAGAGGAACTTGAGTAGTATGAGGTTCACTATCTACCAGAAAGGTACAGTTAAATGAAGGTGGAGTCAAGTCTATTGTTATCTCAACCAATGGTTGGTCGAAACGGATTCATGAGACTCACTTTCAGAGAGAGGGGTTGACCAAAGATGATTGTTGATCAATCACTAAATCCACCAGTGAAGGATCATGGGAAAGATTTTGATCACCAGCCAGAAGATGAGGCTGGGAAGCAGTAAGGTTTTCCAACTCTTTGGAAGCTTCATCTATTAAAGGACAAAGGTGAGTGTGATGATTAAATTCACACAACTTACAAGGAAATTTTACTTTTCCCTTTTTCCCATGGGATTTACTAGTTGAAGGTTTATCACTAGCATGATCGCCAGAGGCTGATGACATAGGTCGATGTGAACCTATGGACCACACTTATAAGACCTTGGGAATACCAGGACAAGTCTGAAGAAGGTGGTCACCCTTACATAACATGAAAGAGAATTTTACTTTTCGCGGCTTGTTGGAATATTTTTCTTCATTAGTTACATAAATAACAATAGTTGTTTTGTTTCCCCCTTGCTTATTTTCTTCTTCTTCTTTGGCCTCTTCTTCTTCTTAGCTTCCTGATTACTAGAATCGAGACTTTCACTAGGCAAAGAGGAAGAACGGGGTGAATAAATAGGCGAAGAAGGCAAGGGGGGACTTTAGGATCAACATGAGATTGATGTTATTCAGGTGGAGGAGAACTCGGTTGTAAATCATTTTGAACACTCAGAACCACCAAGGTCGAAAATAACCAAACTAACAGACCAATGATCAATCCAGGAAGGTGTAACATAGCCATATAAGGAGCACCAATATTTCTGAAAGAAGGAAAAGGGTTAGGATTCCCGTTATAGGGGTTTCCTTGACCAGTATACTCAGGAAATGTTTCCATTGTTATCAACCTAAGATCTACTAAGGAGTATTTCCACAAGAAGGATGTGTTCCGCGATCAATTAATTGATTTTAGAATTTGAAACAAAAACTTTGCCTTTTAATGTTTTAAGAGTCGAGAAAAGGAAGAAAAGGTGACTCTAGTCACTTTTGTTGGTTTAGCGAGATTGAAAGGACAAGTACTCGATGATATTTTCAAGTTTAAGGAGTAAACAAAAATCGAAATGACTACTCAGGATACTCTATGAAAATGAGATTACCAAGTAACCATGTACTGCAATATACAACTTAGCAAATAAATTTACTAAGGACTTGACATATGTGCAGGCCATCTCCCCGAATGTTATTTTTAGTGTATCGTGTTTATATGGCGGTAGACTCGGCTTCCTATGGATAAAGGTTTGCAACCTATGAGGGTCTCCCTTTATATACTTGACAGTACAGGGAGCACAAGTCTGTGCTAGCGCTATTAATGCAAGAGTATTGAGAATGACAACTGTTGAGTTTTATAGACGCCGAAACATGTCTCTAGCCTAGACCACTAAGTATGAGCGTTAATGTTTCAAATGCTCCTTATATTAATTGATATATTTTAAAGTTGATCTTGAAATTATGTTTCAGTTTTAAGGCCTTAACGATGTCACCTAAATACCTAAGATGCAACTATATGAGAAAAATAATACTTTTCATTTCAATGGAAGATAGACTAACCAAGGAAAGAAATTTCAATCAATGATACATCAAGCAAAATGCCTTCCACTAACTTTCACTTTCGTCTTCCAAATGCAATGCCGAAAGAAAAAATGATTTCCCCTTTTCACTATCCTAAATGCAACTTTTCGAAAGCAAAATGATTTAAACTTTACTAAGATGCACTTATATGAATTATGATTTTATTTTTGCTTTGAATGATTTGATGCACCTAATAAAATTTTTAGCTTTCAATAATCGAAAAATGTGATCTATTCTCAATTATGAAACACAAAAAATAACTTTTCAATGCAACTAATCTAATGAATTTTCATGAAAGGTAAATTTCGAAATACAAGCCAAAACAAATGCAAAACAAACTTTTCAATGATTTCCACAAACAACAACACTCAAACAATCAACAAAACAAACATCTCAATGACATCAACAAGAAGCAAGTGATGACCAATTGACTAGAAACCCTAGAACTCAGTCAAATTTCACTTCAAAGCCATTGAAACAAATTTTGCAAATTAATCAAGACAATCAATCAAAAACTGAAAAATCCAAGCATACAAGATAGGAAAAGAACTTAGGGGCCAAGACACACTAGATTATAAGGAAGAAACCTTAAAATTCTCACATTCAATGATCATCGCTACTTTGTATAGAAAAAGTAGTGACTATTTCAGCGCGACCAGATAGTGAATAATTTTTTTTCCATTGCGATTGTAGAGGTAAAAACTTACGATGCCATCACGACTGTTAGAGATAAACCTACGATGGGAGAGGAATATGGAAAAAACAAAAAATATTCCAAGAAACAATCCAGACTTAGCATTTTAAGATAGTAATCAGTGATGGGATAAACCTAGACTGATGCAGATAAGTCGAAAAATCGACGGTTAGTCTAACTAGTCAAAGGATCTGATTGAAGGAATGGATGGAAAGGGTTACAACGCCCCTAGAGGAGTCACAATTTTGTTGTTTGAGTAAATCCTCTCTACGGACAGAGACGATCCCTCTGTCCCAATGAGTGGGACTAGCAACCTAAGTGACAATCTACCAGACACTTTCCTAAGTTACAATTAAAATGAGAGACTAAGAAGGTGGCCTACCTCGTTTTGATGCTATTAAGTCATCCTTTGTTGAAGACCTTGAACCACTTGCATCATAGGCTCGTTCCTACTGCTCACAACATTTATGTACCTGCACAAGAGATCAAGACACAACGAAGCATGCAAATACAAATAGCATATTCAAAAGTAACCTACTTAACAAATCAAGGAGAATTAAGCTAAATGATACATGAGCATACACATTTAGGGAAAATGAACCAGCAATTGTATATTGATAGAATAAAGGAGGAAGCATACAACCAAGCCTTGATGTCAATAGGCTCTCCTTGAATGAATGTCCAAGTCAAAGCTAGGCTCTCCAAGCACTCCTTCTCCAAGCCAATTGAGTAGGATATAGGCACAATCTTGTCATAAGGATGCAAATAGACATAGACCAACCATTTGGGAATGGGAGAGGATGAATATATAGGCAGGAAAATGGAGTTACGATCTTTCCAAAGATAGGAGTAGGTCCTGATCTCAAGGAGGTAGCAAATAGGGATAAGACCAAGAGGCCAAGTTGGGAGAACTCAACCTCATCTACGTCGAACAACCTCCAGATCATTGCTCTAGAAGCTTCTAGATCATGAAGCTTCTCATCTTCTTTGGAAAAATTTCCTTTTTGGGTTCATCACAGGTATATAAGAAAACATAGTGATGCCATCGCAGGTCGAGTATAATGCAACTGACGACCAACGCGGTTTTCAGTCTCATAAGAGCGATGATGCTCAAATTAGGGTTTAAGAGCTATTTTCTTCAGGGAAAGCTCAAGGGATTTCCAATAAATGTATGAGGGAGGATCTAAGATGCATATATGAATGAGTACACTACATTATGCTCATGTTTTAGGCACTTCGGGGTATTTCACAGGGAAGTGTAGGAGGTGGGACAAAATACTGTGTAACAATATGCACCTGCAAACTGTGACAACTTTGTTAAATTCTCTGAAGGATCAGTTTGTGTATCCTTCCATACGATGTCCATTGGTATATCACCGAGAATTATTGATGTTGATTGCTTCGTTATTCTCCTTTACCTCTGTCTTTTCACCATAGGCCGATGTTTGGGACTGTAAAAGATGTCGAGAGGAGGCATTTCTTCCTGTTAAGGACAATTTTAGATGAAGGGAATGTCGGGATGATTTCAATTTCATCTGTAGTGGCAGCCTTTTCAGAAGCCCTATCATAAACGAGCTATGTCCAGTGTTTTGGGGTGTGCTGACTGTTTTCTCCAGCTTAATATTCTCTGCCCCTAGCTATCCTTTTAATTGTTGATCAAAATGTTTCCAGGTTTCATCCAGTTTATTATTGAAGAGTGTTTTATTAGTGTGGACATTTTTCTCTGAATTCTTCTCTTCTGATTTTTTTTTTGAATTTTTCTCTTCTTGGGAAATCAGTTGAGAAATCCTCAACAGATCCAAAGGGATGTTCTGTAGTATTTTTTCCCTATATTCTTTGAATTGTGATAGCTTTTCTAGATTATGTTTCAATGTAGATGGGTGTTGTACTTGTGAGAATATCTCGACAGATTCAAATAGGTCATCATAGTCATCATCTTCATGACTGAATTGCCTGATTTTTACTTGAGTAGTAATATTCTGTGCTACTTTGATTGGATCAAATTGTCTGCCAAGCACAATAACAAGATTTAAACATTTTATGCTATCAATTTCAAGCAACGCATGCTTGAAATCATGTAGATCATATACACTACATTGGCTAGGGAGTGAAGGCCATAAATATATCTTAGCTTCCTTTAGGGTTTTTGTCAATCCGTCCCCTACAGTTTGATAGGAAATCACCCTAGCAAATATTTTATCAGGGACATTTAATGGGAGAACATGAGGAGTTGTCAGACTTCCATAGACTCTAACATAGGTAAATAGCTCTTCACCAAACCACCTGTCTATAGCTATGAAATCAATTTTGGCCTCTTCGAACAATGTTGGGGCTCTTTTATCAAAAATGACTTGATGTATTGACAGAATGACTCCTTGGCAAATTTTATAAAAATGGGCATGGAAATTAGACTCCCACGGGATTTTATGATATACATGGATAGGAGTGGGGTCTTGAATGGTCCATTTCCATCCCATGATTGGGAAATCTGAAGTGAAACAGACTGCATCCATGATATATGCACTCATAAAGAATGGTGGAACTACTTTGGTAGTAACATACCGATTTTGTCTGTATTCTCGAATTTGGGAGGCAATATTATTTGAAAGGATAGTGCCCCAATCCATTATATAAGAATATACTATTTCCTCAATAAGAGGAACCCATTCGACTGAGAATTTAGTTGTATTAGGGTACCCGAATAGCCTACACATCATAGTTGCGATACAAGAATAGGGAGCGACAAGAGAAGATAAAGAGTACATACCCTAATTTTCATGTTTTTGTTTGTTTGGGTAGGATCTCCATAATTTAATTGGATTTGATTCCACCTCATTCTAACTTGCAAACTATTTGAGGAAAGCTTTTCCATATACCTTTTGTGGGTCAAGCATATGGTACAATTTCTTCAAATCTTGAGCTATAAAAGATCCGATGACTTTTTTTTTTAAGCCAAGAATGTCCTATCAACGATATTGACGTTGTTAATTATCCATTTCACCATATTGATATAAGGAATGATCTTGGATGATCCTGTGAAGGAAAGAGCTAGCGACTTCATAGTTGGAGGCTTCAGAAGATGAAGTAGCATCCGTTGTTACCACTCTCTGAATTACCTTGGGTCCTTCACTTTCAAGCAATTGATACATAGATTCCCATGAGGATGTTCCACTGTCTATCGTGCACATAGTGTCTGAGAAAAGTGGGGGCATTTCTGTTACTTCAGAAACAGGAGGTGTGGGTTGCAAAGCTGCCATGGTTTTCTTTCCTTTCTTTGCTTTGGTCATTCTATTACACTGTTGCTTTTCAGGATTAGCCTGCAATTGGAAACACAAAGGAATGAAGAACAATATGTTTGAAATGTGGGAGCGTTGAACATAAAAGGTTTGAAATGATGGTGAATATAGTTTAAATGTGAAAAAATATGAAATATCTACATACAAACCATCAAATCACCTTGGGGATTTAAATCATAAATATCATTACAAGTCCTTAATAACCAAAATCATGGCTTCATGTGAAAATTTATTATTCCATTAATATAATGTATCAAAAAAACCTTTCAAATGGTAATCATGAACATGTCTCGATGTGTTTTCTCGATATGCGATTGCGATATCATAATATCAGCGATTTTGGGTATCGGAAGTCCGCGATGTGATGATCGTAATATCACAATTGGGGGTTTGGAGCGAAGGACAATGGAAATGACTAAAATCCTTTTTAGATTATGAGATTGCGAGGAATTATGTGGTAGTGGAGCGGGCCTGAACAATGACTTACTATTATATTTTAACATGCTTTTCTTTTGTTTTATTCATTCTTATGATTTTATTAAAGTTGCGTTTTAATAATGGAAGATCAGAAGTGAATGGAGCGGCCTCCCTTTTTATAATTTGAGATTCATCCGGATGTGACAAAGCTTTTATAGGTTTGTGTTAACTGTTATACTGGGTCCGGAAGATTTATCACATATCGCAATTGAAGTGGTCCTTGGGGATTTTTTAAATCACGCTCGTTATATGTTTTGCAATGTGGGTAAGCTTTGATATAGAGCGGTTATGTTAACAATAATTAAAGTTTTTAAAGCTTAAGTATTTTTTTGTTCTCGGGGGCTATACGCTGGGATATGCAATATGAAATACACTTTATCGCATCGCATCATTTCAAAAGGATAAAACGGGGAGTTTCTCATTAAGACTTGCGAAGTGCGACAACATCAGAATTTCTTTGAGGCTAGCTCATTTGAGTTGTTTAGGCCAATGAAACTTGGATTTTTTATTCAAATAAACTCAAATTTCTCCTTTAAAACACTAAAATGTTTTATTTTTCTATGCTTTAAAAATTTAAAGGGTCCCCATTATTTATATAGTAATTTCCTAGGAGATTTATATATAAATAAATGGGGGGTTTTTGAATAGCACAACAATTGGAGATTCACTGGAAGAACCAATTATTTCTGATTTATAATAGTGAAATTTCTAAAACTTTACTAAGTAAAAATAATTCAGGAAAGGAAAAATATTTTCGAAATATTTAGATAAGTAAAATTACTCTGAATATAAAAAACTCACTTAATCATAATTCCTTTTAAATCCTCTTATAGATGAAAATACTTTTTGTCTATATCATTCCTTAATTGGTTGTAAAGATAAAGTAAGGGGCTTCTACAACTTAGCCTTTTAGTATACTCATTTGTCATAGGTAGAGCTAGTGCTGCCAGCAAGAGTTCATAGCCTTGACAGGGTTACCTTTTAACCATCAATGATTTAGAATCCCATCCATTTAAGAGTGCAGTCTTTAGAGATAATTTTAAAAGTATATGTATATTTTATTTTTTTATTTGTTTACTTTTCTTTTTATAAATTTTTAGCAATACCTAAAAGCCATTGTCCTAGTTTGGTGACCAGAAAGTGACAATGCCATTCACTAGTTGTAATCGAACTGAATAAGTTGGCTTGTGATGAGTCCCCTTCTCTTAAGATTAAAATAATCATAAGCCATTACCCTGGTTTGATATTCAATATTGGTAATGTCAATCTATCATTTCCCTATGATCATGGTAAGCAGGCTCATGATGAGACCTCTTATCTTTTAAGTTTAATATATTTTTGAATTACACTCTAAAAAAGTAAAATGAATGAATGGGGAGAATCGTTGACTCAAGAGTTTTGGATGACAATTTTAGAGTTAGAGATTCTTAGCTGTAAATAGTCTTTACTTTGTTAAATATAACCTTTCTTGACTAATAATAGAATAAAATGATTTTATAAAGTTTGAGGCTTCAAATAATTTACAACTTCAATGGAAAAATAAAATTTCAGAGTTTTATGACACTTATCTAATTTTCAAAGTTGTAATCACTTCCTTAAGAATTCCTACTTTCAAAGCGAAATATCATAAAATGTTTTAAGAGATTCTAATGTAAAGCCAAAAGTATGCTATTTAACATTATTTTCTAACAGAACTAAAAATGTAAATGTGATAATGTTATAGTAGAAGATTATATCTTCTAAGAAAATATATTTTTGAAAATAAGCGCATTGATAGGAAGATAATCTCTCTTTCCTGATAAATCTTGCAATATGAATGTTGATGGGCCTATTTGTTCAGTAATTTGAAATGATCCAAGCCACATTTTTTGGAATTTAGTATGCTTTCCTTTTTCCTCATGTTCCTTGTCCCATTTAAGGATGAGATCTCCAATTTGAAAAGATTTTTGGGTAAAAAACCTTGCATTGAAAGAAGATTTGACTATCTGCTAATGGTGAGCATGTGTAAGCTTTGGTTTTTCTCTTGCTTCTTCTAATTTAAGGATTTGAGACAGTCTTAATTATAAAGAAGATGAAGGTGTTTCTTTTATAAATTGGACTAGGGCTAATGAGGGAAGGGCTAAGTTTGAAGGAATGATAGCTTCTTTCCCATATACTAGATTGAAGGGAGAAGTGCCTATTCAGGCCTTCTGGGTGTTGAAAATAGTAACAAGAAATGCTAAAAATAGCACTGCTATAAATAGCAGTTTGGGTACCAGTGTTGGACATAGCAACAAGGAATGAAAAATGAAAGTGATAAAAATAGCATTGCTATAAATAGCATTTCGGGTTAGATTCCTATTTTAGTTAGTCCCTTAACTAAATAGAGAAGTAAAATTCGAATTTGATCTTAGCAACTTTTTGTAAAATAATTAATTAATTCATCTTGAGTTAATTAGTTGTAGAAAATCAAACATAAAGTCTTTGTGGGGACATGCAATAGTCTCTCCATTGATTGAGGAATTTATCCCTCAGTTAAAGAGATAAGGATGAGTTGTAATTTGAGTTGTAATTAGTTGGCTCAGTTAACTGAGTCAAGTCCAATTAGATTAATTCAAACAGTTTGTTGAATTAATTGTGAGTTCAGTTAGTTAATTCTTGCATGCATGTAACTGCTGCTCTCCAGATAACTGAATATTCTCTCATAAATAACTCATGCATGTCAGTTCAGACAGAGACCCAGTTGAGATCAGAGGAAGGGAAAATGTACTATCAATTGGAGGAATTTTCCTATAGAGGAAACTTATCCATGCAGAAGGAATTATCTCCTTTAGGATTGTGCAGTTAGATCAGAGGTTAGTGAGCGTGTGAAGAGGCCAATTCACATAGGTGGCAGCATTGGACCCCAAGGAAAATTGCACAAGGAAATAGGAGGCTTGGAGGGCAGAGGAGAAGGTTTGGAGAATCCTTTGACTATCTATGAGCAGCATTGTTTGATTGCAGAGAGAGTAGGATAGCTTGTGAGTTGATTCTTTTTGTAACTTGAACATATTTCCACTTGTATGATAATACAGAGATTGGGGTTTTAGGTTGAGGCTTTCCCCGGGTTATTTCTTCTGTGTTATGTGTGATTGATTTCTCATTCTCAGTTATATGTGTTCTCATTGATCTCGCTCAATTCGATTAAGCTTCTGCAAAGTTTGTTGTAGAAGTAGATCTTGTATTTTTCTTTAGTCTATTACATAATCTGTTGATCTATAATGGGAATTTCTACATGGTATCAGAGCGAGGTTTTGTAGAAATTTTTTTACATGATATCAGAGCAAAGGCGATCAAAGCGAAGAACAATATACAAGAAGGGAGAAGTTTGAAGCTTGAATTTTCTGAATATAGAAATCGAGTTCTTATCACATCTCAATTTCCCCAATGGCGTTCAACAGTTTAAGACTTGAGTATGCCCTTGATGGCAGCTCGAATTATATAACGTGGAAGGATCACATGGAAGCAGTATTAGAGGACAACGGTCTAAAGGACTTCATTGATCAAGAAGTCCCTAAGCCAGTAGCAGCTAATGCTACAGAATTGGTGGAATGGAAGAAATGTGTGGCTAGATTAAGGAGAATCCTCTTGGAGGGAGTTCGAGACCACATTGTCTCAAGCCTCCATGGGAAGGAGACACCTTTTTCGATGTGGAAAACATTGAAAGATCTATATCAGAACAACAACGATTAGAGGAATCTGGCGCTGAAGACAAGCTTCGGAAAATCAAGTGTGAAAAAGGTGACACGATCTCTACATATCTGAACAAGCTCACCACCTACAGGGGTGAGCTTGGAAGTGTAAGGATCACGACAGCTGATGATGACATGGTGAGTCTTGCTCTCCTCGGTCTTCCTAAGAGCTGGCATAGCTACCAAGACTCGATAAATGGAAGAGGGAAACTGCCAGATTGGGAACGACTTTGGTCGGATCTGATGCAGGAGGAGATAAGAAGAAGCACCAGAGATGGTTCTTCATCCAAGGAGGATGAAGAAAATTGCGCCTTAGCTAGTAAGGAAGGAGAATGGTTCTCATCCCAAATCGAGTTATTCCCATGGTGGGAAGAAGTTTGACAAATTGAAAGTGTGATGCTTTCATTGTCATGAGGTGGGCCATTTTGCTACAAATTTTCCACTGAAGAAATCCAAGATGGGATCCAAGGAAGGATCTGAAGGTGAGGCATTGGCCTCACATTTCGAGTTGGATTTCACCCTCTTCACATGCATGGTTTCATCCATGGTGGGATGTGGTTGGTTTCTTGACAATGGATCTTCTTTCCACATGAACGGCAACAAGAGTTTGTTTAGTACCTTGGAGGAGAAAGATCTCCAGATACTCATAGCAATGGGTAATGATGAAAAGTATAGTGTCTCAGGTGTAGGCACAGTTGTTTTTCAGAGGGAGCATGGAGCTCGAATTACCTTGATCGATGTCAAGTATGTACCAGCACTGAGGAAAAATTTGGTGTCGATCGCAATGCTGGAAGATAAAGGCTATGATGTAGTCTTCAGTAAGGGAAAGGTTTTCCTTAGACACATCACCACGAGATAGGTGAAGCAGATCAGTTCATGAGTCAAGAACATGTATGCTCTTGAGGTTCAAGATGCATGCAAAGCCTTGAGGAGCAAGGCAGTTGATGGAGACTTGGTGGTTGAGAGGGAGAGTAAACTACCTCTCAACATGCAGTGCCAGAAGAAGTCTGAGACAATTATGGAAGACACAATTGGTGAAGCAGCTTCAGGAGATTGTGGAGTAGCCACAACTGGAGAAGCCGAGAGGAGACCGAGTGGAGGAATCCACTCATGCAGAGACCTCCAGTAGGGGGAAATTTCGAGCCAAGTGGGCAGAGGGATCACATGCATCCATAACTCCAGGCCGGAGGTGGGGCAATGTGGAGTGACAGTCCCAAGAAGGCTGGAATAGGGGCAGGATCATTGAGGTACCCAACCTCTTTGATTAGACCTTGCTACGGGAGCCCCGACAAGGAGTAACAGGACTAGCTGAGTGGGTAGAGGAAGATGCAGATGGAGCGGCAGAGAGAGCTACAGTGCAGGAATCCCAAGACAGTGTAGAGCTAGCAGGCTGCAACAATGCGAGAGGCACAGGAGTGTTGCACCAGTGCAGGATGGCACAGAGAGTTGTGCAATGGTGCGAGATGCATGGAGTGTTGCAGTAGCTCAGAGGTCACAGAGGAAGCACTTGTCAGTAGCAGAGGAAGCTTCAGCATCGGAGGATGTTTCTAGCCCAACAGGGAGGTCAGTTGGGAGATTTTTTGTTTCTAGAGTTGTTGGAGCAACATCACTTGCAAGAAGTGTTGCATGCAAAACATTCCAAAGGTTCAGGATTGGGTTTGAGTTGAATGCCTTTATTGTTGAGAGGGAGTGTTGAAAATAGCAACAAGAAATGCTAAAAGTAGAAATGCCAAAAATAGTAGTTCGGATACCAGTGTTGGACATAGCAACAAGGAATGAAAAATGGAAGTGCTAAAAATAGCATTGCTATAAATAGCATTTCGGGTTAGATTCCTATTTTAGTTAGTCCCTGAACTAAAATAGAGAAGTAAAATTCGAATTTGATCTTAGCAGTTGTTTGTAAAATAATTAATTAATTTATCTTGAGCTAATTAGTTGTAGAAAATCAAACATGAAGTCTATGTGGGGACATGCAACAGTTTCTCCATTGATTGAGGAATTTATCCCTCAGTTAAAGAGATAAGGATGAGTTGTAATTTGAGTTGTAATTAGTTGGCTCAGTGAACTGAGTCAAGTCCAGTTAGATTAATTTAAACAGTTTGTTGAATTAATTGTGAGTTCAGTTAGTTAATGCTTGCATGCATGTAACTGCGACTCTCCGGATAACTGAATATTCTCTCATAAATAACTCATGCATGTCAGTTCAGACAGAGACCCAGTTGAGATCAGAGGAAGGGACAATGTATTATCAATTGGAGGATTTTTCCTATAAAGGAAACTCATCCATGAAGAAGGAATTATCTCCTTCAGGATTGTGCAGTTAGATCAGAGGTTAGTGAGTGTGTGAAGAGGCCAATTCACACAGGTGGCAACACTAGAGCCCAAAGAAAACTGCGCAAGGAAATAGGAGGCTTGGAGGGCAGAGGAGAAGGTTTGGAGAAGCCTTTGACTATCTATGAGTAGCATTGTTTGATTACAGAGAGAGCATGATAGCTTGTGAGTTGATTCTTTTTGTAACTTGAACATATTTCCACTTGTATGATAATACAAAGATTGGGGTTTTAGGTTGAGGCTTTCCCCGGGTTATTTCTTCTGTGTTATGTGTGATTGATTTCTCATTCTCAGTTATATGTGTTCTCATTGATCTTACTCAATTCAATTAAGCTTCCGCAAAGTTTGTTGTAGAAGTAGATCTTGTATTTTTCTTTAGTCTATTGCATAATATGTTGATCTACAGTGGGAATTTCTACATTGGGTTATTCGATCTGCCCAGAGAGAAAATTTCAAAGATTTGTGCCAATTCTTTTGGATCCGATCAATAGTTCTTTCTAATAATTCTGATAAGGCTCTTATTGGTTGATTTTGCTAGGCCATTTCCTTAGGGGTAGTAGTTAGCAGAGTATTTAAGTTTAAAACCCCTCTTAAGATCAAATTTAGTCATATTATTTCCTGAAAAGTAAGATGCATTATCAAACATAAGTGTAGTTGGTAAGCCAAACCTAGTAATAATGAACTGATCAATGAATTCAATGATGGCATCAAAATTGGCTACCTTTAGTGGAATTGCTTCCACCCACTTAGTAAAATAGTTTGTAGTTGTAAGGATATACTTATGTTGCTTGGAAGAGTGAGGAACAATCTCACCTATGATGTCCAGTCCCCATTGTTCAAAAGGTTGTTCAATGTTGACTGGTTGTAGAGGTAAGGTTGGTTTTCGTTGTCTTCCAGTAGCAATCTGGCATATTTTTCATTTCCTTACATATTCATGGGTATATTTGAAAAAAGTTGGCCAATAGTACCCAACATGCAGGATTTTATGTGCAGTAGTATCTCCTCCAAAATGTCCACCAGCTAGTCTGTCATGGAGTTCCTACAAAACCTTATGTGCTTCAGAATTTTCTAGTCTTGTTAATAATACATAATCATGATTTCTTCTGAATAACACATCATCACTAATCTCATATTGATTGTCTTTTAATCTTAAATCCCTTTTCCTTTTGTGATTGAGTTCAAGGGGAGCATATCCATTTTTTAAATAGAAAATGAGATCAACATATTGGGACTCAGAGTCATTTAGGATTACCTCAGATATGTGTACAATATTACTTGAGTAGATTGGAAGCTCTTGTAAGAAATCTGAAAAACCTTACCCTTTGACAATTTTAGTTGGTTTAATGTCAATATCATATTCTTGCAGGGTTGTTACCCAATTTTCTCTCTTTTCTCATAATTCCCTTTGCATAAGCAATTGTCTCATTGCTGAGAATGGGACTATTAATTTAGTGTGTGTTTTTAGGAGAAAAGGCTTGAAGCGCTTTACATATTTAAAAATAGCAAAAGCTTGCTTCTCCACCTCTAAATAATTTAGTTTAGCACCTTAAAAATTAGAACTAAAGAAAGAGATGGGTGCTTCAATTTGTTGATCATTAGGTTGTGTTAGAACAACAACATAAGATGTTTGAACAGAGAAATTTTACAAAATTAATTGATTAGAAAAAATTGGAGTAGTTAAAGAGGGAGCATCCATAATGGCTTGTTTTATTAAATCAAAAGCTTCCCTTTCGTTATGTCCCCACTTAAAGATCAATTTTTTCTTAATAATGGTTTGTAATGGTAAAACAATTTGGGAAAATTCAGGGACAAATATCTTAGCAAAATTTATCCGACCTAGAAAGGACTGCATAGATTTTTTATTGGGGTGCAAAGGAATTTCAAAAATTTCTTTTATTCTATTAGGATCAATACAGATGCCTTTTTTTGATATAATAAACCTTAGAATCTTGCCTTCATTTACAACGAAATAATATTTCTTTGGATTTAATGAAATTCCATGCTTCTTGCAACATTCAAAGATCTGTTTCAAGTCAGGAAAATGGTTGTTTCTCTTCTGGGAGTAAATAGTTATGTCATCCAAGTAAACAACAACAATTTTGTTTATCAGACCCTTGAAAGATATGTCCATGGCTCTTTGGAAGGTTGCCCCTACATTTATTAAACCAAAAGGCATTTTCTGGTAGGCATAGGTTCCCCATTTAGTCCTGAACGTAGTCTTTAACCTATCATCTCGGTGGACCAAGATTTGGTTATACCCTGGAAAACCATCAAGGAAAGAAATTAGTTCAGAACTAGCTATTGATTGCAGTATTTGTTCCATGGTCAGTAATGGGAAATCATCCTTATGACAAGCATTATTCAGATTCATAAAATCTATGCAAATACAAATATCACCATTTTTCTTCCTAATAGGTACTAAGTTTGAAACCCATTTTGAATTCCTAACAGGAAAGATAATCTTGGCTTTAAGGAGTTTATTCAGCTCAGACTTGATTTGGCTTTCTAGATTGGGGTGAATTTTCCTTAATTTTTTCCATTGGATATCATCAAAATAGTGTGTTGTATGGTGGAGGTATCATATGTTTTAAGATCGTCGTAGCTCCAAGAAAAGATACCCTTGTACTTTTTTAATAAATGAATAAAGGATAATATCTCATCAAGTGAGAGACCAAGTCCTAAATTGATGTTTTTGGGTTTGAGATCAGTTCCAAGGTTTACTAGTTCAAACCTTAAGGTTGAACTTTGGAGTTTAGAATTAGTAACCTTCTTAAATCTGTCTTTTAGATCATAAAGATCTTCAAGCTTCACCATAGATTTAGGTATGGTATTTTCATTGGATTTTTGTTTCAACTAATTGTCATGTTTGTTTTCATCAATTATCTGATCATCATATGATCCTTCAGATGTTAAAAAGCTTAGGATATCTTCATCGTCATTAAACACTCACCAATTGGTGACATTATTGGGAATCGATGGTCGAAAAATTATTTCTATAGAAAAAATATCTAGACTGTAGTCTTCTGATGGTATAAGCTTGGATGCTATATTAGCTAGAAAGTTAGCACTTGCATTTTGAAGTCTAGGAATATGAGAAATGTTGAATGCTAAAAAATGTGAAGTAAGGTCCTGAACCAATGATTGATAATGTTTTAAATGTCTAGAGAGACAATAAATGGTGTTTATCACTTGTTTGATAACAATTTAAGAATATCCAAATACTTGAAGATATTTGATATTAAGACAAATTTATTTATACAGACCCTGGACCAGTGCCTCATATTCAACAGTATTTTTTGTGCATTAAAACTCCAACCTACATGCTAACATTGGTTTTTCTCATTCTAGACTAATTAATATACAACCAGCTCCTGCACCATCATTGGATTTAGATCCATCAAAATATAATGTCCAAAATAAATATTTAACTAATGATTTATCTACAAGATTGATACAATTGGAAGAATCTGTTTGTGAAAAGTTCTCAGTTTGGGAAGTAACAAAGTTATCCAAAAAAGGTGACTTTTGTGCATTGAAATTTTGTAAAACTGACTCAGCTGAGTAGTTTCCAATGATATTATTGTTAAAAGCTACTGGTTCATTTTCATCTTCAAAATTAGTTACTGTATACTTCAAATGTTTTTCTCGGTCAATTCTTATTTGATTTGGCTTTCCATTGTAAGGGAGCCACATATGAGACCAATTTGCTGCAAAATAACCATGAAGTTTCTCAGATCAATCCTGCTAAGAATTAAACCATAAAATTTGGGAATATCAACAACTAGTATATCAATTACTTGACAAAATTTTGGATTAGAAGAAATCCTAATGCTGACTGAATTCATTTCCCTTAAGACCTCGACTTTTGTTCTATCAAGTTGGAATGTGAACTGTAGACTTTTGGGGTGAGACATTTAATTTCATGCAGACTGATCCTGGCATTATGTTTGAAAAGGCCCCTGACTCTATTAAGAAGTTGTTCGATTTCTTATTAAATATTTCATAAGTTAGGAGGAAAGGGGGAGTGTTTGAGTTAGATCTATTGCCAATTAAGATAATGGAATCAACCTTGTTTGATGAATCATTTGGAGGCTTACCCATTCCTCTAGAAGCATTGGATAAAACAACAACAACAAGAGGAGAAGCAAGAACTGCATTCAATTCTTTAAGTAAAAGCTTCTACTGATGTTTAAGATTACTGAGTTCATGAGGATGAGGATGGAGGATTAGATGAGGATGGATTTGTTACACAGTATTTTGTCATAGCTCTTGCACTTCCCAGTGACATACCCTGAAGTGGCCAAAACATGACCATTATGCAATGTACTCATTCATATATGCATCTTAGATCTTCCCTAAGACATTGATTGGAAAATTCCTTGAGATTCCCCTGAAGGAAATAGATATTAAACCCTAAATTGAGAATCATCACTCTTATGAGGCTAACAACCGCGATGGTCGCATGTTGTATTATACTCGACCCATGATGGCATTGCTCTGTTTACTTGTATACCCGCGATGATCCAAAAAAGGCAATTTTCCCAAAGAGGATGAGAAGTTTCGTGATCTAGAAGCTTCCAGAGTGACGAGCTAGAGGTTGTGCAGCGTAGATGAGGTTGAGTTTCCCAACTTGGCCTCTAGTCTTATCCTTATGAGCTACCTCCTTGAGATGAGGGCCTACTCCTATCTTTGGAGAGATCTTAACTCCCTTTCTCAGCCTATATATTCATCCTCTCCCATTCCCAAATGGTTGGTCTATGTCTATTTGCGCACTTATGCTAATATTGTGCCTATATGCTACTCATTTGTCTTGGAGAAGGAGTGCTTGGAGAGCTTAGATTGGACTTGGATATTCATTCAAAGAGAGCCTATCAACATCAAGGATTGGTCGTATGCTTCTTTTTATTTTCTATTAATATACAACTATTGGTTCATTTTCCCTAAATGTGTATGCCCATGTATCATTTAGCTTAACATTCCTTGATTAGTTAAGTAGGTTTCTTTTGAATATGCTATTTGCATTTGCATGCCTTTTTATGTCTTGATATCTTGTGCAGGTGCATAAACGCTAAGAGTAGCAAGAAGGAGCTCGTGATGCAAGTGATTCAAGGTCTTCAACAAAGGAGATCGAAATAGCATCAAAACGAGGTAGGCCATCTTTTTATTTCTCTTTTCAATTGTAACTTAGGAAAGTGTCTAATAGATTGTCACTTCGGTTGCTAGACCCACTCATTGTGCTAAAGGGATCATCTATGTTCGCAGAGAGGAATTCCCTAGAAAACAAAATGGTGACTCCTCTGGGGAAACTATAACCCTTTCCATCCATTCCTTCAATCAGATCCTTTGATTAGTTAGACCAATCATCAATTTATGGACTTGTCTGCATCAGTTTGGGTTTATACCATCATTGATTACTTCCTTAGAGTGTTAAGTCTGGATTGTTTCTTGAAATATTTTTAGTTTTTCCCATATTCCTCGCCCATCACGGGTTTAGCCTTAACAGTCGCGATGGCATCACAATTTTTACCTTTACAGTCATGATGAAATTTTTTTTCTTCATTATTTGGTCACGCTGAAATCATCACTACTTTTGATATACGAAGTAGTGATGATGACCCCGACCACTACGGGTTTGCCTATGCAAAGTAGCGATGATAACCTCATCATCACGGGTTTGGGTATATAAAGTAGCGATGATCTTTGGGTGTGAGAATTTTTAAGGTTTCTTCCTTAGAGTCCAGTGTGTCTTGGCCCCTAATGTCTTTTCCCATCTTGTATGCTTGGATTTTTCTTTGTTTTGATTGATTGCCTTGATTAGTTTGCAAATTTTGGCTCATTGGCTTTGAAGTGAAATTTGATTGAGTTCTAGGGCTTCTAGTCAATTGGTCATCATTTTTTTCTTGTTGGTGTCATTGATATGTTCGTTTTGTTGATTGATTGAGTGTTTTTTTTGTGGAAATCATTGAAAACATCGTTTTGCATTTGTTTTAGCTTGTATTTCAAAATTTACTTTTCGTGAAAATGCATTAGATTAGTTGCATTTAAAAATTAGTTTTTGAGATTCATCATTGAAAATAGATCACATTTTATGGTGTTTGAAAGCTAAAAATTGTATTAGGTGCATCAAATCAGTCAAAATGGAAAGAAAAACATAATTCATAAATGCATCTTAGTAAAGTCAAAATTGGTTTTCTTTCGAAAAAGTTGCATTTAGGCTAGTGATAAATCAAAATGATTTTTACTTTTGGCATTGCATTTGGAAGACGAAAGTGAAATTTAGTGGAAGGAATTTTGCATGATGCATTATTGATTGAAGTTTCTTCCCTTGATTAATCTAGCTTGCATTGAAACAAAAAATTTTCCTCTTCGCATGTAGTTGCATGATAAGTTTTAAGGTGACATCATTTTGAGCCTTAAAACTGAAACTTAATTGACGATAAACTTAAAATATATCAATTAATATAAGGAGCATTTTAAACATTAACACTCATACTTGGTGGTCTAGGCTATAGACGTGTTCCAGCATCTATAAAAATCAGCAGTTGTCGTTCGATATACTCTTGCATTAGACTGCTAGCACGGATTTATGCTCCTAGTATTGTCGAGTATATAAAGGGAGAACCTCATAGGTTGCAAACCTTTATCCATAGAAAGCCAAGTCTACCACCTTGTAAACATGATATGTCGAAAACAACATTTGGGGGGATTACCTGCACGTATGTCAACTCCTTGGTAAATTTATTTACTAAGGTGTATATTGTAGTTCACAGTTACTTGGTAATCGCTTTTGCCTAGAGTATCCTGAGTAGTCATTTCAATCTTTTCTGACTCCTTAAATTTGAAAACATCATCGAGTACTTATCCTTTCAAGCTCGCTAAACCAACGAAAGTGACTAGAGTCACCTTTTCATCCTTTTCTTGACTCTTAAAACATGGAAAGGCAAAGCTTTTGTTTAAAATTCTAAAATTAATTCACCGTGGAACAACATCCTTCCTGTGGAAATACTCCTTAGTAGATCTTAGGTTGATACCAATGGAAACATATCTTGAGTCTACTATTCAAGGAAACCACTCTGATGGGAATCAAAGTCCTTTTCCTTCTTTTGGAAATACTGGTGCTCCCTATATGGTGACGTTATCTTTTCCTGGATTGGCCATTGGTCTACCAGTTTAGTTATTTTCGACGTCAATGGTTCCGAGTGTCCAAACTGCTTTTCAACCAAGTTCTCCTCTGCCTGAAAAACATCGACCTCATGTTGATCCTAAAGTTGACCCATTGCCTTCTTCGCCTATTTCTTCACCCAGTTCTTCCTCTTCGCCTCGTGAAATTCTGGATTCTAGTAATCAGGAAGCTAAGAATAAGAAGAAGAGGACGAAGAAGAAGAAGCAAAATAAGCAAGGAGGTAACCAAACAACTATTGTTACCAATGTAGCTAATGAAGAAAAATGTTCCAACGAGCCCCATAAAGTAAAATTCCCTTGCATGTTATGTAAGGGTGAACACCATCTTCGGAATTGTCCTGGTATCCCGAAGGTCTTAGAAGTGTGGTCCATATGTTCGCATCAACCTTTGTCATCAGCTTCTGGCGATCATGCTAGTGATAAATCTTCAACTAGTAACTGTAAATCCCACGAGAAAAAGGGAAAAGTCAAATTTCCCTGTAAGTTGTGTAAAGGTAATCATCCCATTCACCTTTTTCCTCTAATGGATGAAGCTTTCAAAGAGTTGGAAAATCTTACGGCTTCCCAACCTTGTCTTCCAGTTGGTTGTTGAAAGATTTCCCCTGATCCTTTGCTAGTTGATCAAGTGATTGATCAAAATTCATCTTTGGTCAACCCTGCTCTCTTTGAAAGTGCGTCTCATTAGTCTATTCTCGATCAACCTTTGGTTAAGAAAATTATAGACTTGACTCCACCTTCATTTAACCATACCTTTCCGGTAGAGACTGAACCTCATATTGCTTAGGTTCTTCTAGTTTCTTCAACTTCAAATGAACTGGAGGGAAATCCTCTCATTCCTGAGGTGCATGAGAGTAGTTCTCCTATTCTCATGGAGAAAGAGGGTAGCTCTCACGTTACTACGACACCCCTCCAAAGTAGTTTAGTCACTTATTTTGATTGGAGTCGACTAGCAGGATATCGTCTTCCATCTTATGTGCCTTTTTAGATTATGGTACAGGCTTACCATATGGTCGTACCTAGCACAGTCATAGACGAGGGTGCGTCTGTTAGTTTTCTTTCCTCAACAGCTTGGCAAGCTTTAGGTTCTCCTCAACTTGTCCCGTCAGCCAGAATATGTTATCTTTTAACAAAGGAACCAGTCAACCGTTAGGGATCCTTCCTAAGTTACCTATTACTTTGGGAGGAAAGACTATCTATATAAACATGATGGTTGTCCAAGACCCTTTGTATTTTAATATTCTCCTTGTCCATGACTATATTTATGTCATGGGAGCTCTTGTTTCTTCTCTCTTTTGGGTGATGTGTTTCCCGAATGAAGGAAGCATTGTGAGCATTGATTAGCTTACATTCATTGGTCCTAAATCAATCCCAATCAACCATCATCCCTAAGTGGTTCTTATATGAAAGCGATATCACCCCTGCCACACATTAATTATGTGGCCACCTATTCCATGCCCACATCTACTGATGATCTAGTAGATGATGTAGTACACAATGTACTGGAGGAATTAAAGCCCAATTTTTCATTTGGATCCTTGGACATGTATCCCTTCTAGCGTGTTGTTCTACCATCTTATGAGAACCTCTTGGAAGCCATTGCCTCTTTTGGGTTGTGATAATAGGGGATGGAGCAAAGTTCCTTGTCCTGTGTCAAGCTCCTTAAAAAATGAAACAAGGGATATGAGGATAGTTCTTTTACTATGTCAACCTCATTAAAAAATGAAATAGGTATCCATGAGAATAGTTCCTTTACTTGTTTAAAGCTTGTTAAAAAATGAAACAAATCCCCTTCCAATTTGAGTCTTTGATTAGATCTCGTAAAATCCCAGTTGAGTCTTTCAATTGATCTCGTAACTAAACCTTCATTCCATCCACCTATTAGTAACCAATGGTATACTTAGGTGAACGAGATTAAGCTTGGGGGGCATGTACCTCGTATTGAGTCATTATGTTGGGGGCATGCAAACTTATATCAAGCATAGTTTATCTTTGTTTCAAGCTTGTGTAAAAAGGAAACCAAATCCAAGCATAATTTGTTTTTGTTTCAAGCTTGTGAAAATGAAACCATCTTCAAAGTATACTCAAGCATATTTTCCCATGTTTCAAGCTTGTGTAAAAATGAAACCATTCTCGTTTTACATCTAGTGATTGCCATTTTTATTAGTTGATTTTTTCTAGATGAGCCTTGTTTCTTTCATTCCATTGTCGCCATCTCTTTGGCCGATCATATGCCTTCACTTGGTTGTTTTACCCTTGCCTGAGGAACATCTGCAATGAGTGGTCTTATTAGCCAGCCTCTTAACCCTTACATGTTTTGAGCAGTTCGTCATCACCAAAACCAATTTCTATCCTTTTATACCACTCGTTCCTCTAAGTGGAGTCCCCTTTCAGCTCTTTTCAGACTCCAAAAATATGAAAAGATTATCGAGTACTTGTCTTTTAACTCATTAAATTAAATGAATTGACATCATCTCAGTATATGCTTACCCTTTTTTCAAGTTGAGATAGACTATTTACAAAAAAGGTACACCTTGGTCGACATAGTCAAGAGGTTTTCTCGAATAGTGTTTTCTACCTTTTCGGATTCGAGAGACAAATTATGAAAAGGGACTTGATGGAGTTTTCTTTTTCATCTCTTTTTCAAACTCTCATAGTCAAGAGGTTTTCTCGAATAGTGTTTTCTACCTTTTCGGATTCGAGAGACAAATTATGAAAAGGGACTTGATGGAGTTTTCTTTTTCATCTCTTTTTCAAACTCTCTAAATATGAAAAAGACACCGAGTTACTTTTCCGTTGGACTCATTAAAAATTAAACGACAAAATACTCGTCACCATGACGAGCCCGAGTTTCTCCTTTGTAGGACTCATAAAACTTACTAGGATGGATTCATCCGAAGGATGAACTTATATGACAAGAATATGGTATCCTCTTAAATCTTGTGTAAAAATAAAGAGGTACTCGCTAGCAATAGTGAGGAAAAATGAAAATGAAACATCCTTTGTATAGGCAGCATGTCGCTCTTGAACATGACACTCTTTTGTTTGTCGTGTCGGGTTTGGGATATCCTCACTCAGTCACTTGTCCTTTCAAGTTTGGGTGATTCATTTTTCCTCTCATTCCACTTCGTCATTATGACCCTTGGTACTATGTTGAGTCAAATGTTGCCACACTCTTTAGTCGTGTCGCCAATATGTTCAAGAGAAGTCATATTTGCAGTCTATTACCTATACATTATCTGACCTTTTGTCATAGTCCTGGATCATACTCGTTTATTCCATTTTATTCTTTGCTTCGTGTCAATGATGGGGGACTCATTATGGCCCTCCTTCGATGGGTGACTTCCTATCAACTTTAGCTCATTATCTAGGAAGATGACTTAGGAACTCCCTTTTAGTACCTTAGACTTTGCATGCCTTAATGGCAAGTTCTTTGTGTGGAGCACCTGGAAGGTATGCTTTTTGATAAGTAATCTAGTGGTTTTTCAATACTATTTCTAATCTTTTCTGCATATTGAGCCTAAAAACATAAGGGTTTTGGTAAATTGTGTGAAAATGGGCAAACGAAGCTCAATCACTAATAATCGATGTTTTCTATGTAGAAGGACGCGGAAATAGGGGATTATCGAGTAAAAACGAGAAGCGCAAGGAAAGTAACTGCTGCCCCGTCGACAGGGAACCGGATGCGGACAAGATCAAGCAAAATTGGAGCCGAATAATCCAGGAAAAGGACGCAGGATATCGTGACAGAGAACGCAAGAAGGAAAGAGGAGACCCGAACGAATAGCGAATCCCTCAGGATCTTCGATCCTGAGGGATCGCTGCTTTAAGTTTATCTTTTGTATCTAGACATCTCCGTCATTTCTGTTATATAAAGGTACCACGCCACCGAGCGTGAGGGGACGACTGTTATTATAATTAAAAACTCAGAACGATTTTGATCACTGAGCTTTTGTAAGATCTGATTTTGTACACTTTTGTTAATGCAATCAATATAAAGGATTTGGTGTTCACTTCGTTTCTACATCTGAAGTAACTCTAAGCAGTGTACCATCGTAGCCAAGGGCCCAGCTCCGACGGTCACTCGTTGTTGTATCATACGGTGATTTGTGTGGTTTGCATATTTCTTTCATTACAGTAATCCGATATCTCTTTGCTCTGATAGACTATGTTTCTTAATTAATATTTGAATCTGAATAAGTTCTTTAATTCACGTCTCTGTGTTACACAAACTGAATCTATTAGAATTGCATCCATTTCTACAGCAAGTTATTAGTATGAATGTTATCATTATTGGATTCATATGAAATAAGTATTTGTGAGGCTTGAAGATAATATTATCTTGTTCAGAAACACAGTCACATCACACATTACTCTCGGATCGCTGCAGTAGTATAGACCGTGTACATACTTTTGGGTTTGTTGTTCCATTTGGAGTTGCTGTTCCATTTGGATTTGTTGTTCCTTTTGGGTTTGCTGTTCCATTTGGATTTGCTGTTCCATTTGGGTTGCTGTTCCATTTGGGTTTGCTGTTCCATTTTATATGATTGACGTTTCCTGTTTATGATAGTTTGCTGTTCCATTTCATTACTGCTGTTCCATTTCTTTACTGCTGTTCCATTTTAAGAATTGTTGTTCCAGTTTACCCTCGCCAATCTGCCTTTATTGCTTTTGCGTGATAGCAGGCCTAAGGCTGTCGTGAGCCCAGCAAGACGCTGCCTAGCTCCCTGACCTATAAGCCCATGCTTTGGTTTTCTTTCCTTATCAGTTTCTAAAGGGAAGGGTTATTGGTTCCGTACCCTTGACTGATCATTTGCCTTGTGTGATTTCATTTCCTGCATTGGTTTAGTTACAGCTTAGTGTTTGTTTCCTTTCAAGTTATTAGAACGCTATACTACCGAGCACTACTTGGACAGAACAGCCTCGGATTGAGTTACTCCTTGCAAGAACAAAACGATCCCGGATTGACTTAATAATGTGGAATAATTGGTGGTGTGAGAGACCCTAGTTATAGCTCTACATTTTGGCGCCGTTGTCGGGGAAGGAGTAATAACCATTTGTCCTTTATAGAGTAGTGCGCAAATCTGCTAGGAGGGAGTTGGATTTTAAAAACGGAAGGTAAGAACCTGCGTACGGAGCATGTAAAAGCCCTGCTCCACCGTCCGCTCTCTTAGTAGAATTGCCAGTTAAATAGGATTTAGCAGTTTAATTGGAGTGCATGACTAAGCAGAAAAAGTTAGAAAAAGATCAAAAGCCTCCATCCAAAGCCAAGGGGCCGGTGACCCTTGGACGAACGACCTTTATAGACGAAATCTACAAGAAAGCCGACTCTCAGCCATCAGTAGGATATAAGAAAGCTAATTCTAAACAGCCTACTAGTTCCCTTCAGGCCTCGGGATCACCATCCGAAGCTTTTGCTGAGGTGCATAGTCGAACAGAGGAGCAGGATTTCCAAGAAATTGAAAATTCGACTCCTGGACCATTGCACGAAGGGACCCAAAGTAACCTTTGTGAAGGAGAAGGAGAAACAGGGGAAATTGAGGAACCTAGATCTCCTATTGAATTAAACCAGTCTTTGAATAGCCCGGACAAGGGAAGCGCTGCGAAAATCCTTGTTGAAGGAATTCATTCATCGCAGACAGTTGGGGCCATTATCATCCCTGATCAAGGGAGTGGTGTCAAGACAATCCTTGTTAAGACTACCCCTCCTCAACCAAGGAACACTCTCTTGGAAATCCCTGAAGATTACTGGCATATATTTGATCCCATGGCGCAGAATCAGCCAAACACCCAGACCTCCACATTGCAATATCCGATAGTAGATTCTGCAGCAAATGCACCCATGAAAGCCATCCCTCTCCAGCATATTCCCACATTTCATGGCCTCACATCAGAAGATCCGGACGCATTCTTGTTCGAATTTGATGTATTATGTAGAGGATACGACTACACCACCGATCCCCAGAAACTGAAACTGTTCCCCTCTACATTAAAAGGGGCTGCGTTGAGATGGTTTATGGGCTTAGGTGGTGGGGTTATTAACAATTGGGACCAAATGAAAGAAGCCTTTTTAAAGAAATACCAAGATTATTGTAGGTCAAGGGAACTAAAAGATGAAATCTTTCAAATGTCACCCAGACCAAACGAAACCTTAGAAGAATATGTGGAACGTTTCCAATATAACTTGCAAAGATCCCCTTATGCATCACTACCTCTGCCTGACAACATGTTGAAAACTGCATTAATTAGAGGTATGAGAGAGCAATGGATCGAAACGTTAAACATCATGGGGAAAGGAGACATTTATCAGGAAAATTTTGCTGATATCATTGATCTGTGTATCAGGAGCTCAAGAGGCAGCACGAGGATAAAACCAGCGGAATATGATCGCTTCCCCAGAGATAACAGAACATTAACAGAGGGAGTAACACGGGTGGAACTTGGAAATTTGCTAGAAAATTTTAAAACTGATATCCTGGGAACACTAACTACACAACTTGACATTGTGCAGGCCAAACAGAAGCAAGCCGAGGCAGAGCAGAATCTAGCCATCTTTTGCCCACGATGCAGGAAGAAGCACAGCCACAAAGAATGCCCGTTGGATACAGTCCAAATATGTGCTATCTGCACCAAGGACCACCTGACCGAAAGCTGCCCTTCACTTCCTGGTTTGAAGGCAGTATACAAAGAAGCAGAAGAGGAGTCAGAACCAGCATATTTTGTTAACCAGCGTCGTCAATGGCAGCCTAGGCAACCAGGTATGTTTTCAGACCCCTCCTCTTCTTTTCAACCCCCGCAGTTCAACACTCAGCAGCAGAACATGTGGCAAAATCAGTCCCAACCCCCGTTTTCAAATTGGTCACCTCAAATGTTTCCTACTCCGAATCCTTGGATGTCCCAATTTGGTTGGCCAAACTGCCCTTATCCTCCACCATATTGGCAGAATAGTTCCTATCCTCCACAGTGGACCCCTTCCACTTCGCAAGGCTCATCCTGGCAGACAAGCTGGCCAAGACCGACATATCAGCCAGCAGGATCAATCCCACTCCCTCAACCAACTCTGCCAGCCTTACCACAAAATTCCCAGTCTAACCTGAGACCGCAACTCCCAGCCCAACCCAACCCCAATCCTAATAATAGGCCAGTCCAATCCATTCAAATCATAGACACATCAGAGATTGAGTCTGACCTAAGGGAGTGCAACGATCTTCAGTTAAGATCGGGACGAATAGTAGAAACAGAGGGAGACAAAATGGTTCATATTGAAAATCAGTTACCTGTAGAACAACCCCCACAACGGGAGGATGAAAACAAAGAGCAAAACAATAAACAAGCAAGCACATCCTCTCCTCCTTTCCCAGAACGATTAGTCATATCTCGACCTATACAACCTCCAGACTTTGACATTCTGGGAGAATTACAAAATTTGTATATAAAGATTCCATTCCTCCAAGCTATACAAGATATTCCTATATATGCGAAAACCATAAAGGAATTATGCATCAAAAAATCAAGGAGGAATACAAATACTAACCCTAGAGTCCAAGTAGTTGGTACTTTATCCGACCTATTATCAGGAAAGGAAACACCTATCAAATATGAAGATCCCGGGAACCCAATTGTAACCGTTCAAATCTATGGCCAAACCCTGACTAACGCTCTAGTCGACCTGGGAGTTGCAATCAACATTTTGACAACCTCCACCTGCCAAAAGCTTGGCATTACGTCAGTAGAACCTACCTCTACTCTGTTAGAATTGGCAGATCGATCTGTGGTTCGACCAGAAGGTACTCTGAATGATGTCATGGTTTCCGTAGATTCATGGGAGTATCCCACAGATTTCCTGGTAATTAATCCTAAAACTCGACTAGATGGACATCCGTTAATCCTAGGCAGACCCTGGCTTGCTACTGCCGATGCCTACATTGGCTGCCGGCAGGGAAACATGACTATAGCTAAAGGACCCGATGTCAAAAATTTAATTCTGTACCCTCCAGCTCAGCCAAGCCTGCCAATGATTAAAACTAACCCTTATCCTGTATCATATCTCGCTAACAACATCAGATCTCCATTAACCATACAGAAGGCGTTAGACTTCAAGGATCAAACAGAAGACGACGCCATTAACAATTTTATTAGTCAAACTGAAGCTAGAAAACATATGCAGTGTCTTATGATAGAGGTAGCATTTGACAACGAGCTAGAAGAAGATTCCTTAAAAGACCTGCATGATCAGACAATACCAGTAACTGCTGTTGCTAATACTAAAGTAGTGGAAATTGAACCTGGTAAAACTCTGAATATTAACGCCAATCTTACACCAGATCAAGAGATAAAACTTGTTAATCTGTTACAAAAATACAAAGATGCATTTGCGTGGGATTACCCCGACATGAAGGGGATTGATCCTCAATTATGCACCCATCACATTTATATAGAGAAAGACGCAAGACCTGTCCGTCAGCCACAAAGGAGACTCAACCCGCACCTAAAAGAGATAGTGAAAGATGAACTTCAGAAGCTCTTAGATGTTAACTTTATTTACCCTATCTCTGACAGTAAATGGGTCTCTCCCCTTGTGGTGGTACCAAAGAAAAACGGAAAATGGAGGATTTGCGTCGATTACAGGGAGTTAAACAAGGCTACACAAAAGGATCACTTTCCCCTCCCATTTATAGATCAAGTATTGGACACGTTAGCAGGGAAGAAATTTTTCTCCTTTTTGGACGGCTTCAGTGGATATAACCAAATCCAAATTGCCCCTGAAGACCAGGATAAAACTACCTTTACGTGCCCTTGGGGAACGTTTGCCTATCGTGTATTACCCTTCGGCCTATGTAACGCCCCTGCTACATTTCAAAGGGCTATTCTTAGTATTTTTGCAGATCTAATAAACGATGGACTTGAGGTGTATATGGACGACTTCACACCGTATGGGGATGAATTTGATCCAGCTCTGGATACCCTGGAAAAAGTTTTACAACGCTGCATTGCTACCAGACTCTGCCTGAGCCACGAGAATTGCTACATGATGATGACGGAAGGAATCATCCTAGGGCACTACATTTCAGCAGCTGGCATCCAGGTAGACCCTGCTAAAATTCAGATTCTTTTGCTCATCCCTACCCCCACTACTCAAACAGAGGTACGTAGTTTCCTTGGATTTTCCGGATATTACAGACGTTTTATAGAACATTATTCACGAATTGCAGCACCTCTGTATGCTCTGACAGGTAATGTCGATTTTTTGTGGACAGATAAATGCGACCAGGCTTTTAGAGAATTGAAAAAGTTGCTGTCAATTGCTCCAGTCCTTCGAGGACCAAACTGGAATCTGCCATTCCAGATCTCATCGGACGCCTCGGATACAGCAATCGGTGCAGTCCTAGGACAAGAAGAGGATAAGAAGCCATACGCTATTTACTATATTAGCAAGAATTTATCCTCTGCCGAACTCAATTATACTGTTACTGAAAAGGAATTTTTGGCCGTAATCCATGCTGTTAATAAATTTAGGCATTATATTACAGGTTACCCTGTTGTGTTATATACAGATCACTCTGCTATTAAATATCTAGCAAACAAACCTGTCACGAATGCTAGAGTAACTCGATGGTTGATCCTGTTGCAGGAGTTTGACATCACAATTAAGGATCGACCTGGAAAGGAGAACCCTGTAGCCGACTTCCTCTCAAGAATACCCAAATCAAGCGAGGCAGCAGCCGTGGAAGATCAATTCCCTGACGAACATCTGTTTGCCATTGCCGTTCGCACACCCTGGTATGCTGACGTCGCCAATTACCTTGCAGTGGGTAGGTTACCCAAACACCTAACCCCTCAGGAACGAAAACAAATTGTTCAAAAAAGCACACGATTTTCGTGGATTGGAGACCATTTATTCCATATAGGGGCAGACATGCAAATCAGAAGGTGTATTCGAGAGGATGAGATCCTAGACATCTTAAAGGCTTGTCACAGTGGACCATGCGGGGGGCACTTTGCCGACAAGCGAACAGCACATAAGATACTACAGGCAGGGTACTATTGGCCCACAATCTTTAAGGACGCGAAAAAATTTGTGCAGGCCTGTGATAGCTGCCAGCGAGCAGGAAAACCTGGTCAAGCTGATGAAATGCCTCTGAGACCACAACTGGTTATTGAGCCATTTGAACGATGGGCTCTCGATTTCGTCAGACCCATTAATCCACCCTCAAACCAAAGGACATACATCTTGGTAGCAACAGACTATGTTACTAAATGGGTTGAGGCTGAATCATTAGCGAGGGCTACAGAAGATTCGGTAATACAATTTTTGTTCCATTTGTTTGTACGTTACGGACTTCCAAGAGAAGTGATTACAGATGGTGGACCACAATTTGTTGGAAACAAACTAGCTGCAACACTTAACAATTATCATATCCAACATAAGATTACTACCCCCTACCATCCGCAGGCAAATGGACAAGTAGAAAACAGTAACAAGATAATTGAGTCAATCTTAACAAAGACCATCGCATCACACGGGCGTGATTGGGCTGCTCGGCTACCTGAAGCTCTGTGGGCTTATAGAACCACATGGAGAAGTACGACAGGTTATTCACCTTATCAATTGGTGTTTGGGAAACAACCAATTTTTCCTATCGAATTTGAGATCCAAACACTACGAACTGCACAAGAGGTCGGCCTAGATCTGAATGAGGCACAGATCAATCGACTACGACAAATCAACGAATTGGATGAGGTTAGGCTCTCTGCATTACAAAACACAGCATTAATCCAACAGCAGCGAGCTAAGTGGCACGATGCACTTATAAAGAATAAAGTCTTCCATGAAGGAGACTGGGCTCTGTTATACGATTCTCGGTTCCAGGACTTCCCGGGGAAACTCCAGACTCGCTGGCTAGGACCATATGAGATCCAGAAGGTGCACGACAATGGGACCCTCACTCTGACCACGATTGATGGTTCTGGACATACGTTTAAAGTAAATGGCCACCGAGTTCGTCTCTATCGAAGACCCCTTACTCGGGAATCCTTTTGTCAGCAGCTTCAGCAAGATACTGATTTGGAGATCCTAGGAGAGGAAGTGAAATCTTCCTCACCCATAACTTAAGCAATTTGTTTTTCGTAATTTGTACATAACATCCTGTACATATGTTCTTTTCATATTTTGTTTGCAGTATTTTGGTTACCTTATTTCGCACAGCACTGGTTTGATTTTGCTGTTCCTTTTTAAAAGGAACAACACCCGTTTGATTTTGCTGTTCCTTTTTAAAAGGAACAGCACTTTTGGTGTTTTGCTGTTCCTTTGTAAAAAGGAACAACACTTGTTGTTTTTGCTGTTCCTTTGTGAAAAGGAACAGCACTTTTTGCTTTGCTGTTCCTTTGCGAAAAGGAACAGCACTTTTTATTTTGCCGTTCCTTTGCGAAAAGGAACAGCACGTTTGTCTTTTGGAATTTTTGTTGTTCCTTTGCGAAAAGGAACAGCACGTTTGTGTTTTGGAATTTTTGTTGTTCCTTTGCAAAAAGGAACAGCACTTTGGCGTTTTGGAATTTTTGCTGTTCCTTTGCGAAAAGGAACAACACTTTTTGGTTCTGTTGTTCCTTTGCGAAAAGGAACAGCACTTTTTGGTTCTGTTGTTCCTTTGCGAAAAGGAACAGCACTTTTTGGTTCTGCTGTTCCTTTGCGAAAAGGAACAACACTTTTGGTTTTTGCTGTTCCTTTACGAAAAGGAACAACACTTTTTGGGCTTTGCTGTTCCTTTGTGAAAAGGAACAGCCCGTGTGGATTTTTGTTGTTCCTTTGCGAAAAGGAACAGCCCGTGTGGATTTTTGCTGTTCCTTTGCGAAAAGGAACAGCCCGTGTGGATTTTTGTTGTTCCTTTGTAAAAAGGAACAGCCCGTGTGGATTTTTGCTGTTCCTTTGTAAAAAGGAACAGCCCGTGTGGATTTTTGCTGTTCCTTTGCAAAAAGGAACAGCCCGTGTGGATTTTTGTTGTTCCTTTGCGAAAAGGAACAGCCTGTGTGGATTTTTGCTGTTCCTTTGCGAAAAGGAACAGCACTCTTTGTGCTTTGCTGTTCCTTTGCAAAAAGGAACAGCACTCGCATATTCCTTTTTTTTCAAGATGCAGAATGTCGTTAATTCCGCTATTTTCCGTAAGACGAATCATCCACATGCTCAGTATAGAGAAGACACCATCTATTTGGACGTCTTGCGATTATGCTCTCCTAAATCCTTTAGATATAGCAATGACATTATGCAATGAACATAAAAGCATGTTATACCGAAACCTGCATATCATAAATCGCTATTGTTTTAACAGTCAGCAGATATAAGAAGAAAAGACGAGCGACACTAACTTTCGTCTTTACTGTCATTATCTTGTTCCCGAACCATGGTTTGGCAATTTTTATCATGTCGATTTCCCTCAAAACTTCCTTGATCATCATTGAGGAATATGAGCAAACATTTATATCTGTCTGTTGGGATTGTAAGACTTCTTCCACCATTCCCCGCTCTTAAGGAGTGCGGAGCCACCCTTATGTGTAATTGAACAAAGAAAAAGAAGTGTGCTGCAAAAGAAGAACAAAAGAAAAAATAAAAATAAGGATATGAAATCGTCAAAAGCAGGATAGGGGGTCTCATTCAGAGCCAGCCTACCATGATCATAAGGATGGAAGCGAAGTGGCATTCCCATTACGGCCACCACACCAGGGATATGGTCCAAAGGAAAAATAACAAGCAAACCTTGGAACAGGAGGTCTCATCACGAGCCGGCCTGACCACGTTTCGTGCCTACCTTGTGAATGGCATTATGGTTATCTGGTCACCAAGCCAGCATAATGGCCTGCATTTTGACGAAGCACTCTACAGTACATACACAAAGGATAATGGTTCCGGAGGGTGAGATAAACAACTTTGCCAAGGTTATGAACACCTGTTGGCAGCAGAGCTCTGTTAATGGCATTGGAGTCGTAATATTTACACCAACAGGTATGATATTAAGTCTGTTTGTCTTTTATTTCCTTTGCATGTATCATATGTCACACCCTGATATAATTATCGCATGAGTATTATCACCAATCATGGCAACGGAATTGATAATGACTACTGGAGACTTCGTACGGTTGACAGACGTCCAACCCTCGGTTCCTCATTATATCGCACTGGCTTATCTTAAAAGCGATCCATTTTTCTGCCTCGATTTCGGTACTTCACTGTCTTTTTACAACATGGCATAATTTCCACCTGCTGTACCTTATGATTTGACTCCCGACTGGCTGCTGCTCCTCTCTTTGACGGCTGGGGGCAGCCTATCAGATCGCGGGGGGGGAGGTGACCTCATTACTCCAATGGTTACGTGGCTGCACATCATTCGGGCAAAATAACAACACGATTTAACGGTATGATGATCTCATTCTACGGACTGCCACCCACGCCACCCACGATCTTTCTCTTTGATGCATGCTCTGCGAAAATCCTTCCTAAAATAGCATCGAGTATCCTCTCTGTTCGGTAAATACTGCGGACAGTTGCTGTTCCATTCCCGAGTTCATTTCTGAGAGTAAGCTATGGGCGGGAAAACAATCCGAAGTGAACCGCACAAGCTGATCGCGTCTGATGCTGCCCGCGAAATTCTGGAAAATGCAGGATGGTTGAATTACTTCAACCGCCTGCAAGAATCGAACGAGGTTGTAGCGTTGGAATTCCTGCAAAATCTGCAGGAAAACCACTCTATAGTCGGAGGAAAGCGGATAGAAGTCACGGAGGACATCATTGCAGAAACCTCAGGATTACCAGCTGTTGGACCCAGATGGGAGCTGAAGAAGGAAAGACTGCAGAAAGCAATGGAAATTTTCCAAAGCGAAGGCCAAAGTCTGACAGTCAAAGGGAAAGGAGTTTTGCCGACGACACTGGGGGAACCCTGGACTGAGCTGGCGAAAATAGTGCAGAGCTATATCACCTGCGAGGGGAGGAAAGATGTGGTAAGGGCTCGTCACTTAAAACTTCTAGCTGTTTTGAAGGGAAAATGCTCTGTAAATCTCCCTGCCTTTTTAAATTCATTATTACATGATGCGGCCCGAAGTTTGAAGAAAGCTCAGCACACAGAGACGGTTGTTAGCCACCACGGACTGATTCGGCTAATAATAAGCCACAGTCTTGCTCAACAACAAGACACTTGGGAGGAATTGGTTGAAACAGTCAAAATGGGACTGGCTTTACCTCGAACCTCCAGCACACTGGAACGTTCAGAAGAACACAAGGAGCCAACAGCAGAAAAGCAGGCTGTTTCAAAACGAAAGCAGTCCTCTAGCACGCCGGAACAATCAGAGAAACGTAAGAAGTCGGCGGCAGAAAAACAGGCTGTGTCGAAACGGAAGCGATCCTCCGATACGCCGGAACGACCGGAGGAACCTAGAGAACCTGTTGGCACTCCCAACCTGCCTGAAAGACCCAGGAAGTCAGCTCGATTGGTTCGAATAAGGGGAAGGTTGGAAAAGATTCAGAAAACTGCGACCCAACCAATCGAAATCGAGGACGAACCTTCGGAAGAGGAAGGTGAATTACCCGAAGGAAATGCTGAGAAATTAGAGGCTGGAACTAACCAGCCAGGAGAAGGAATTGAGGAAGAAAATGCACAATCTATGGGTAGCCCGTTGCAAGACCATCCAGGAGAAGAGGAATTGGCAGCAGTTCTGGCCAACATGGGAGAATACGGCCAAGCCTCCAGTCCAGGAGGCATCCCTGATGGTCCCGCAGAAGAAGAGTTACCTGAAGAAGGGCATGCAGAAGAAGCAGGGGAAGAAAATTTTCCCGGTAATGAAGCAGAAGACATCAATTCGGGACAATCTGTCCCCAGGGCACCGGAAGATGTTCCGGGAGAGGAAGAAGGAGTAAAATTAAAGGCCAAACCCTCTGCCGAGGCTAGGGAAATTGCAAAATTGAAGAAGAAGCACCAGAGGATGCTGGGCACGATAGCCAGACTTCGGCAACAAATCAGAATGTTGAAAGCCAGTCTGAGAATACAAAAAATTGCAAGGCAAAAGAAAAGGACCACGGCAGCAAGAACCCCGAGGGTTAGGGTTCGTTTTGAAGGACGAAACCCCATCAGGAGACCTACTGTTGAGGAACAGTCCGCTGTTCCGAATGTTAATGAGGAACAGGGTGCTGTTCCAATAGAAACTACTGTTCCATCTGGCCCGGAGGAACGAATGGACATTCCAATGGAACAACAAGAGGCTCCGGTGGTAGGAGGACCACACCAACCCTTTGTTTGCATCAAAAAGGAGACGGATAGCAAAGAGGTTCAAACGGAAACACCCCCCTCGGGTGTAATTCGGGTCCTAAATTCGAAACAACGCAATAGGAAGGTCCAGGTTAAACTTCCAGCTTCTATGGCTGCCTGGAAGAAAGACCCGAAAACCAGGACCTTGCATAAAATGATGAAGGAAGCCCAGCAGGAGGCCGAGCAGTTGCGAGAACAGACGGTCCCCAAGGAAAGATATGAGGAGCTCCAACAGCAACTTCGAAACATCAGTCAGTCTGAAAGCCAGGCCTTTGAAGGATGGCAGAAGGAGCAGGAAAAGGTTGCTAAGGTAACTCGTCGACTAGATAGTGTTGTTAAGCAGATGGACACCTTGTGTTCCTTGTATACTGATGTTTTGACTTGTAGAGCCCCTGCTAAAAATTATGCTTTGTTTTTGCTTGAACGTTATTTGAGATTAAAAATAAACGCTGTTAGGGCAGGAGCACCCATCCATATCAACACTGTTAATGATTTTATAGATTGCTGCAAGCACTATGGAGTTAAAGTTCAAAGATTGTTATGTGAATTCTACTTGCACAACCTTGTCTTAGACCAGGAAACTGATTTGAATCCTGGCCCTTTCGTTGGCGATATACAATTTCAAGCCTTTATCTCATTTGGGGTGAATCAGTTAAAATGGTTTAAAGCTTACAACATCTTTCAGAGGCAAGAAAATAGTTTAGACCTTTGGGTACGAGCTGAACCTAGGGACCCAGCAGCATTATGGAGAGAGCATAGGAGTATGATGAGGATCCCAGGTGTCATGAAGATATTAGGTCCCATGCATGAAGACTTGATCCGAAATGGTCTGGAGTATTTCCTGACTATTAAAGACCAGGCCTTCCATGCTGCAAAGTTTCGATACCGAACCTCTAACCCAAACATCCAGCTCAGGGAACCCTTTAACTTTGAGAATTTTGAATTGGCTGCCAGTCGATTGAGTCTCTATGGGGAACGGATTCTGCGAGCAGGCCCATTTTGGTTGGGGTATCGGTTTCGCAGCCCAATTGTTTGGCATCCTGCACCTGGATATCAGGCTCTATATGAGATGCCTGCAGATCAGTTAGACCAGTTCTTTGACCATCTAGTTGCTAATCATGGTTGTCGGCCTCTTCGAGAGATCCCTTCTCCGGCCTACTCTCTCACAGCCCTGCATGTCAATTACAACGTTTTCATGAGGACATGAAATAGGGTAAGCAGGGGGGTGTGTGGAGCACCTGGAAGGTATGCTTTTTGATAAGTAATCTAGTGGTTTTTCAATACTATTTCTAATCTTTTCTGCATATTGAGCCTAAAAACATAAGGGTTTTGGTAAATTGTGTGAAAATGGGCAAACGAAGCTCAATCACTAATAATCGATGTTTTCTATGCAGAAGGACGCGGAAATAGGGGATTATCGAGTAAAAACGAGAAGCGCAAGGAAAGTAACTGCTGCCCCGTCGACAGGGAACCAGATGCGGACAAGATCAAGCAAAATTGGAGCCGAATAATCCAGGAAAAGGACGCGGGATATCGTGACGGAGAACGCAAGAAGGAAAGAGGAGACCCGAACGAATAGCGAATCCCTCAGGATCTTCGATCCTGAGGGATTGCTGCTTTAAGTTTATCTTTTGTATCTAGACATCTCCGTCATTTCTGTTATATAAAGGTACCACGCCACCGAGCGTGAGGGGACGACTGTTATTATAATTAAAAACTCAGAACGATTTTGATCACTGAGCTTTTGTAAGATCTGATTTTGTACACTTTTGTTAATGCAATCAATATAAAGGATTTGGTGTTCACTTCGTTTCTACATCTGAAGTAACTCTAAGCAGTGTACCATCGTAGCCAAGGGCCCAGCTCCGACGGTCACTCGCTGTTGTATCATACGGTGATTTGTGTGGTTTGCATATTTCTTTCATTACAGTAATCCGATATCTCTTTGCTCTGATAGACTATGTTTCTTAATTAATATTTGAATCTGAATAAGTTCTTTAATTCACGTCTCTGTGTTACACAAACTGAATCTATTAGAATTGCATCCATTTCTACAGCAAGTTATTGGTATGAATGTTATCATTATTGGATTCATATGAAATAAGTATTTGTGAGGCTTGAAGATAATATTATCTTGTTCAGAAACACAGTCACATCACACATTACTCTCAGATCGCTGCAGTAGTATAGACCGTGTACATACTTTTGGGTTTGCTGTTCCATTTGGAGTTGCTGTTCCATTTGGATTTGCTGTTCCTTTTGGGTTTGCTGTTCCATTTGGATTTGCTGTTCCATTTGGGTTGCTGTTCCATTTGGGTTTGCTGTTCCATTTTATATGATTGACGTTTCCTGTTTATGATAGTTTGCTGTTCCATTTCATTACTGCTGTTCCATTTCTTTACTACTGTTCCATTTTAAGAATTGTTGTTCCAGTTTACCCTCGCCAATCTTCCTTTATTGCTTTTGCGTGATAGCAGGCCTAAGGCTGTCATGAGCCCAGCAAGACACTGCCTAGCTCCCTGACCTATAAGCCCATGCTTTGGTTTTCTTTCCTTATCAGTTTCTAAAGGGAAGGGTTATTGGTTCCGTACCCTTGACTGATCATTTGCCTTGTGTGATTTCATTTCCTGCATTGGTTTAGTTACAGCTTAGTGTTTGTTTCCTTTCAAGTTATTAGAACGCTATACTACCGAGCACTACTTGGACAGAACAGCCTCGGATTGAGTTACTCCTTGCAAGAACAAAACGATCCCGGATTGACTTAATAATGTGGAATAATTGGTGGTGTGAGAGACCCTAGTTATAGCTCTACACTTTGCATCTAATGACAAGTTTTCATCATTGGATTTTGATTGGGTGATTCCACGAGTGTTCGAATTCAGCTTCACTATCACATTCACGGATTGTACTGTCGTACCTTGAGAGCCATTGTCATTATTGGTGGTCTCTGTCATTCCTGTTAATGGTCCACATCATTGGTCCGTAACCAAGTGGTTTTCTAGCATGTTCGACTTCGACACATTCATTCACATGTTGGAATTCGTACTTTGATCGGGTTGGGATGGAGTACTTATATGTCTTTATATGTCTTTGCTTCAATCCATGACTTAGGCTACATGGAGTTATGTGTTATTTATGATTATACACATGTTTATGTTATACAGTTGGTTGCGTCCATACCTTGGATCTTAGATTTACAGATGATCATTCTCATTTGGATCGTTGCGCCCATGCCATGGATCCTTTCCTATAGTCCTTATCATCCGGATGGCTATGTCCATACCATGGATTCATGTTTTTATATCAGATATGTATATGTATAAGTGTTGGGTCCCTATAATACTAGTGATTACCCCATTACTATTGTAGTTATACCCCTTATTTATATTGTTGTGCCCCTATTACCCCCATATTGTTATTTCTGTGCCCCATAGAATCCCTCTATTGTTATTTTTGTGGCTTTATATTATTATTGTTAGGTCGGCTGGATTGTATTGTGACTCCTTAGACTCCTATATATAGAAAGGAGGTTTTGTCATTTGTATCATCCAAGAATTGTTTATTTATGTAATGTAAAGGAGGTTGCCCCCCCGAAGAGGCTGAATTCTAAGGCGTTGATCTATATTTTCTATCTTTTCTTGAGCTGGTTTCATAACATTAAGTGTCCTTGATTTGTAGGTCTCCTAACAATGTTTTTCCTTGTCCTTGCAAAAGCTCGTAAAGCATCTTAGTCATCATTCCTTGTTCTACCTTCATGCTTTAGGAGGAATCTATTACATAGTATTTTGTCACACCTCCTATACTTCCCTATGACATACCTCGAAGTGGCTGAAACATGACCATTATGCAGTGTACTGATTCATATATGCAGCTCAGATCTTCCCTAAGACATTGATTGGAACATGCCTTGAGCTTCCCCTGAAGAAAATAGCTCTTAAATCCTGAAAATCATCGCTATTATGAGGCTAAAAACTATGATGGTAGCCTGTTGTATTATACTCGACCCGCGATGGCATCGCTCTATTTACTTGTATATTCATGATGATCCAAAAAAGGAAATTTTTCCAAAGAGGATGAGAAGTTTTGTGATCTAGAAGCTTCCAGAGCGCGAGCTGGAGGTTGTTCGACATAGATGAGGTCGAGTTCTCCCAACTTGGCCTCTTGGTCTTATCCCTATGAGCTACCTCCTTGAGATGAGGGCCTACTCCTATCTTTGGAGAGATCCTAACTCCCTTTCCCAACCTATATATTCATCCTCTCCCATTCCCAAATGGTTGGTCTATGTCTATTTGCACCCTTATGCTAAGATTGTGCCTATATGCTACTCATTTGGCTTGGAGAAGGAGTGCTTGGAGAGCTTAGCTTGGAATTAGATATTCATTCAAGGAGAGCCTATCAACATCAAGGCTTGGTTGTATGCTTCCCTTTATTTTCTATTAATATACAATTGCTGGTTCATTTTCCCTAAATGTGTATGCTCATGTATCATTTATCTTAACATTCCTTGATCAGTTAAGTAGGTTGCTTTTGAATATTCTATTTGTATTTGCATGCCTTTTTGTGTCTTGATCTCTTGTGTAGGTGCATAAACACTGAGAGCAGCATGAACGAGCCTGTGACACAAGTGATTCAAGGTATTCAACAAAGGAGATCGAAATAGCATCAGAACAAGGTATGTCATCTTCTTTGTTTCTCTTTTCAATTGTAATTTAGGAAAGTGTCTGGTAGATTGTCACTTCGGTTGCTAGACCCACTCATTGGGCTAGAGGGATCGTCTCTGTCCGCAAAGAGGATTTACCTAGACAACTGGGGTTGGCTGAGGAGATGTGGAAGAAGACTTTTCATTGACCACTTTATCCTTAGCAGCAGAGGTTGAAGGGTTTTGCTTTTGGGTTGATGGTACATAATCTGCAGGGTCTTTACTCCTAGTGCTAATAGTAAAGCTTCTTGTTCATCTTCATTATCAGGAATAGGTAGGATAAAATCCCACATCCCATGCACTTCAACCAATTCTTCATCTTCATATTTAGTAGCAGATAATGTTTTTTATTCATCATCTTCATCCAAATCAGACTCAACATTAGATATTGTATTTCGAGGTTGAGGATTCGATGTCTAATTTCTCTTGAAGGATCTAAAATGTTTTTTAGAAGAGGATTTAGCTACCCGTTTTTTAATTTCTACCATCTCATTTGACATGGTTTTAAGAATTTTTGTAAGCCTTCAAGATTGAAGGGATCCTTAGGGGCTTTCTTCTTTGATTCATCCTTAAATGTAACCTTTTTCGTCTTTCTTTCTTCCTGGGTAGTCTTCTTTTCTAATGCAACTATTTTATTTTCTACAGAAAAGGCTTCCTTCATGTTTTCTACTAAAGTAGCCTTATTATCTCTATCCACGAAAATTTCTATATTAGAAGGAATAGAGGAAATATACCGTTCGATTTGTACATCAACACCAGGGCTTGATGTAACTAGGATTTTGTTTAGCAATTTATTAAATATGGAATTAAAATCTTTGATCTTTTCACCTGATTTTGCTTTTAAATTAGAAATATCATTAATAAGGGATGCAGTTGTGCAATCATCACCAAATTTAGCTAAAAATTGTTCTTAAAACATGTCCCAATTACTAATAGATCCTAGTGGTACTGAAAAATACCATGAACCTACTGATCCTTTAAGGGTGTATGGAAAAAATCTTCCTACACAGTCTTCTTCAACTATTCCATTAAGATTAATTTCTAACATATAATTGTGGAGATGCTCTTCAACAGGTAATCCATCATCAGGATTAAATTTTTGTAGCCATCTTTCAGGATGTTTAGGTAGATCATGGAGAGGTGTTGGCATTTTCACAACTCCAGGATTGGCCCATCGTCTAACTGGTGGTGGGATGCATGTTATTATCTTCCTGCCATTATTGGAGTTTGGGAAGAGGTGTATTTTGAGGGTGATTGTGTGGAAAAAGAGGCAGGTTGTGTATTAGTGCTAGATGAGCTAACACCAATACTTTGAGAAGAAGGGGTATTAACAGGATTGATTGGAGGGAATGAAGGATTTTGTGGAGGTTTGAAAAAATCTCACCAGTGGATGTTTGTGACTCGTATTTCTTAGTCTTTTTCCGGAAAGAAGGAAGAGGAAACTCAAATGGATGGACCCCAAGCTTCTAACTTTGAGAATGATTTAAAATCTAAGTGGATTGTAAACTATAAGTTACACTTCCTTCAGAAGCTTCAAATGGCACATGCTTTTTTGTTGAAATAGAAATTTCTCCTAGATTCTTTATTAAAGTCTAGACTTCAGGTGATTCTGGATTATAATCTAAAGAGGATACTTCAAGAAATTTTATAGGAGATTTAGGAGGTGATTTCTCAACTTTTGATCTAGAAATAGGAGCTTTGGATGAAGATGTAGAATTTGGGGGTGATCTTGATGGGGAGTGACTCTTGGAATGGATTTTCAATTTAGATTGAGTTCTTTTTGCCATTCATAGTCGAAGGCCTTTATTCTAGTGCCAAAATTTTGATTCCTTGAAATTCATTGCAACAACATGGGGGATAACCACCTGGTTGGGGACTTGAATACCTCCCATTTTCCGCTTGGAATAATGGCTCCGACTGGATATAATGGGACCAGTTTCCCAATAAAATGTGATAGAATGGATGTAGAGTGCCTATAATCGAATTTAGGTGATAAATGGAAGTGATTATAAATTGAAATACATGTATTAATCTATCTATTACATGGGGTTACTTATGTTTATGTGATCTAAAATAATTGTCCTTAGTGCATGGTATTAAAGATTAATCAAACACGCATAGAAATGAAAAGCATTTAAGATAATTATTTTGGTTAAATAGTTAATCAATATAATTGATGAAACTCGTATCGCAATCAAATAACATTAACAAATCGCTTATATAAGTATTAAAGATGACAATTATAGCATGTTCAGAAATGAATTAATGTAGAACTGCATTAGAAAATATACATATAATAAACAATATAAAGAGGAATGACTATCAATTCATAAACAAAACAGAAATACAATGATAAAAGTACCTGATGTATGTTACTCTGCTCATGAAAGAAATAGTTATGGTCCAATATTTCTCATTAAGATGGTTTCAAGAATGTAAAAGTGCAAGCTCTCAAGGCCTTCTTTACAAAACTTCAGAACCTTGATCCAGTCATTCTACTAAGATAAGCTTGAAAGTACAAAAGTGCAAGCTTACAAAGCCTTTTCTTATAAAATTTTGGGACCCTTTCTTTGTAGACATGAAAGGGTTTATATAGCAAAAATAAAATATAAAAATAGACAATACGTAAAAAGTATTGAGGAGGTCGAAACAACTCTCCTTAAAATAAGAGACAATATGACAAAAATAGAGGTTGTTGGAATGACGAGCTCATGAACGTAAATGTGTCTATTTTTTCATTCGTTGTTTAAGCTCGTAAGTATCTAACATTGGCTTGACTTCAGCTGGATGACGTGTAGCTATCCAGTGTACACTTCATCTGAAAGCGCAGGAAACATATGAGTGCATGAGTCAGCAAGGCAGCCGAGCATCAGACACTAACTGTGTGGCTTCACAAGATATTTCCTGTACATCTCCCAGTCAAGTTTTGTCAACATTTTAATTCCTTCTTCATTTTCTTTTGAAATTTCCTGCCATTGTATTTCTAGAACTTTGATATTAGGAAGATTATTAGGTGTGCATTCTTGAATCGGGTTGGAATTATGTAGGTTATGACTAATAGTTTCAATGATGTTCTTGGCAACATCATTTTCCCCGGAGGTTGCTCTTTTTCCATGTTTCAACTAAATGTCCCAATCAATAAAGAGGATTTCCTTGTGATATTCCTCTACTATAGGAAGCTCTGCTACTCTGCCTTCTGGTGTATCCTACCAAGTTATAAATCCTGAGATTTTATCATAAATGTCATTGAAAGTCACCCTCGGATCGGATGATGAATTCATCAGTGGATCACTTTTGACACATAGTGGATTGATTATTGATAACTTGTGACAAAATATCACTTGTTTCTGTGATAACAGTGTGTTTAGCTCCAATTCTTCCTTTATAAGGTCTTCCACTTTAGGATTGTCCTTCAGTTGATCAAGTGAAAAATGGAGGTGTCAAATTTGAGTATCCTTAGTATTGATCTGTGCCTGATGTTGGAGCTTTAATTGATCAAAGCATTGCTGGAGTTGAGACAACTATGTCTTCACTTATTGATCAATACTTTTTTTTTCTTCTACCAACTGTTGCTCCAACTATTGAATCCTTTCTTCCTTTTCCCTGATTAGTTGTCGAAATTTTGTTTCTTTATCAATCGTGGAAGATGCATAAGCACCTTCAAACTGTGACAAATTTGTTAAATACTCTGAAGGATCAGTTTGTGTATCCTTCCATACGATGTCCATTCGTATATCATTGGGAATGGTTGCTAATGATTGCTCTGTTCTTCTCCTTTTCCTTTTTCTTTTCACCACAGCCCAATATTTGGGACTGTAAAAGACGTCGAGAGGAGGAATTTCTTCCACTTTAAGGATAATTTCAGATTAACGGAATGTCAGGATGATTTCAATTTCATCTATAGTGACAGCCTTGTCAGAAGCCCTATCAGTGAATGAGATTTGTCCAGTGTTCTGGGGTGTGCTGACTGTTTTCTCCAACTTCATATTCTCTTCCCCTTGTTGTCCTTTTAATTGTTGATCAAACTATTTCTAGGCTTCATCCAGTTCATTATTGAAGGGTGTTTTATTAGTGTGTATTTCTGTGGATTTGTCTTCCACTTCAATATCTTCAGAAACATGCTCTAAGTCTTGTTCTGAATTCTGCTCTGAATTCTTCTCTTCTGAATTATGTTATGAGTTCTTCTCTTCTTGGGAAATTGGTTGAGAAATCATCAACAAATCCAAAGGGATGTTCTGCAGTTTTTTCCCTATATTCTTTGAATCGTGCTAGCTTTTCTGGATTAAGTTTCAATGTAGCCAGGTGTTGTACTTGTGAGAATATCTCAACAGATTCAAATAGGTAATCATAGTCATCATCTTCATGACTGAATTACCTGATTTGTACTTGAGAAGTAACATTTTGTGCTACTTTGTTTGGATTAAACTATTTGCCAGATACAGTGGCAAGATATAAACATTTCATGTTATCAATTTCAAGCGAAGCATGCTTGAAATCATGTAGATAATATACACCACATTGGATAGGGAATCAAGGCCATAAAGATTTCTTGGCTTCCTTTAGGGTTTTTGTCAATCCATCCCCTACAGTTTGATATGAAATCTCCCTAACCAATAATTTATCAGGGACATATAATGGGAGAACATGAGGAGCTGCCAAACTTCCATAGACTCTAACATAGGTAAATAGCTCTTCACAAAACCACCTACCTATAGGTATGAAATCAATTTTTGCCTCTTTTTACATTATTAGTTCTCTTTATCAAAAATGACTTGGTGTATTGGTAGAATGACTCCTTGGAAAACTTTATAAATATGGGCGTGGAAATTAGACTCCCACAGGATTTTATGATATACAAGGATAGGAGTGGGGTCTTGAGTGGTCCATTTCCATCCCATGATTAGGAAATCTAAAGTGAAACAGACTGCATCCATGATATATGTGCTCATAAAGAATGGTGGAACTAATTTGGTAGTAACATATTGATTTTGTCTGTATTCTTGGATTTGGGATGCAATATTATTTGAAAGGATAGTACCCCAATCCATTATATAAATATCTACTGCTACCTCAATAAGATGAACCCATTAGACTGAGAATTTAGTTGTATTAGGGTACCCAAATAGCCTACACATCATAGCTGCAATATGAGAATACGGAACGGTGAGAGAAGATAAAGAATACATACCCAAATTTTCATTTTTGTGTTTGCTTGGGTAGGATCTCCATCATTTAATTGGACTTGATTCCACCTCATTCCCGCTTGCAAAATGTTCAAGGAAATATTTTCCATATACCTTCTGTGGGTCAGGTATATGGTACATTTTCTTCAAATCTTGAGTTGTAAAAGACCCGATGACTGTTTTTCTTGAAGTCAAGAATGTCCTATCTAGATGATATTGATGTTGTCAATTATCCATTTCACCATATTGGTATAAGGAAGGATCTTGGGTTGAGCAACGATCCTGTGAAGAAAAGAGTTGGCGGCTTCATAATGGAGGCTTTAGAAGATGAAGTAGCATCCACTGTTACCACTCTCTGAATTACCTTGGGTCCTTCACTTTCAAGCAATTGATATATAGATTCCCATGAGGATGTTCCATTGTTTATCGTGCATGTAGTGTCTGAGAAAAGCGGGGGCATTTGTGTTACTTCAGAAACAGGAGGTGTGGATTCCGAAGCTGCCATGGTTTTCTTTCCTTTCTTTGCTTTGGTCATTATGTTACATTGTTGCTTTTCGGGATTAACCTACAATTGAAAGCGTAGAGGAATGAAGAACAAGAAGTTTGAAATGCAGGAGTGTTGAACAAACAAGTTTTGAAATGATGGAAAATATAGTTTAAATGCGAAAAAAGATGAAATATCTTCATACAGACCATCAAATCACCTTGGGGATTTAAATCATAAATATCGTTACAGGTCCTTAATAACCGAAATCATGGCTTCACGCTAAAATTTATTATTCCATTAATATATCGTATCGCAAAAATATTTCAAACAGTAATCGTGGACATGTCTCAATGTTTTTTCCTAATATGCGATTGCGATATCATAATATCGACAGTTTTGGGTATCGGAAGTTCACGATGCGATGATCGTAATATCACATTCGAGGGTTTGGTGCAGAGGACAATGGAAATGACCAAAAGCCTTTTGCAATTGTGAAATTGCGAGGAATGATGTGGTGGTGGAGCGGGCCCGATCAATGACTTATTATTATCTTTTAACGTGCTTTTCCTTTGTTTTATTCATTCTTATGATTTTATTAAAGTAGTGTTTTAATAAAAAGCTTTATAGTAGTCGGAAGATCAAAAGTGAATGGAGTGGCCTGCCTTTTGCTAATTTGTGATTCATCCAGATGCGACAAAGCTTTTATAGGGTTGTGTTAACTGTAATATCGGGTTCGGAAGATTTATCACATATCGCAATTGGAGTGGTCCTTGGGGCTTTTTTAAATCGCACTATAAGTTTTGCGATGTGGGTAAGATTTTATATAGAGAGGTTATGTTAACAATACTTAAGATTTTTAAAGCTTAAGTATGTTTTCATTCTCGAGGGCTATATGCATTGGGATATGTGATATGCAATACACTTTATCACATCACATAATTTCAAAAGGATAAAATAAGGGGTTGATCATTAAGACACGAAGTGCGATAACGTCAGAATTTATTTGAGGATAGATTATTTGAGTTGTTTGGGCCAATGAAATTTGGATTTTTTATTCGAATAAACTCAAATTTGTCCTTTTAAAACACCAAAATGTTTTATTTTTCTATGCTTTAAAAATTTAAAGAGTCCCCATTATTTATATAATAATTTCCTAAGGGATTTATATAAAAATAAATGGGGGTTGTTGAATAGCACAACAATTCCATAACTGGAGAAGTGGAGTAACAATAAGAGACAAAGAAAAATTTGTCTCAAAGAATCATGCCACCCAAGGAGACTTTTGAATGCCATGGGAACCTTATTTGAAGAGATGATGGAAAGAAATGATTCCAACGAATTATTGTTTGAGAGGGCCAGAGCAACCACACCCAATACTAAGAGGTCATGATACCCTCATCACATTTCAAGAAAATCCTCTGGATAAGAAGAGAAACTAAAAATTGAGTAGGGAAACTATGAGCCAAAAAACACCTTAACATGAAGAATTTGCAGCCAAACCAGGGGAGAATTCTTGTCGCCACAAAAATACACTAACCATGTGATTTATTCCAGTGACATATTGTATGTTTGACTAGGTGAGGAAATGATAAGCATGGGTGGTGAGAATGGATAGCATGTGGAGGCTATAGAGAGGTCATATTGACCATCTTTCATCGAGGGCATAATGAATGACAACACATTGATTCTTGTGGTGATTCATGTTCATGCATCGAGTTAATTTTGAGGGGTGATCATGGAATATGTTAGACATACTCATTGAGAATAATTAAAATAACCCCCATTTTCCTTTTTGTTGCAAGAAGAGCTAACTCATCTACCTCCTGTTTCTTCTACCTTGGGACAGGATAAGAAGAGACTAAAGTCAAAGAGACTTTTTCTTGTCAAATCGACTCCAAAATAATCTAGTTTATAGTCTTGCAATGCAAGGTTGAAGAGAAGAGTGATGATGATTAATGTTGAATCTCCCATCATTGTTAGCTTTTATGCATTAATAACTTTCACAAGTTGTAGTCCTCATAGTGCAACATACATTTCTACCACATTATTGATTTTTACTCCAATACTCTAGGCATACAAAAACAAATTTGTCCCCTTGGGGTTATAAATGACCCCCTTGTGCCTACTGCCCCTTCTCACATTCTCTTTAAGCCAAATTGATTGAATTGATTACCTCAAGTTATTATCAACAACATTATTATTGGAAAGTTTGAAAAAATTGAGAATTGACTAACATGACGTCATATTTGTAGGTGAGTAGCGTTATTCCATTGACTCTTGACCCATTATATTAAGAATTGACTAACATGGTATGATATTTGTCGGTGGAAACATTATTCTACTAAAGTTGGAATAACTATTCATGCACTTGTTCAATGAACTCTTTATGAGCTATTCATGGACCCCATCCAAGGAACATTTCTTCTCCTATCTTTGAGTATAATAACCATTGGAATTCACTTCAACGTTCCCTTTTCCCCATTTCAAGGGCATCCTAGTTCATGACTATGTTGAAATAACATGTTTTTTATCCCTAAAATTTCATGGAATGAAATAATTTTCCATCTTTGTGATACTAAGAAGGTGGAAAATGAAAATTTCCTTTAGAATGTCCTACTTGTGTCCATATTACATCTCAATTTCAAAATATCCATATAAAATTTGCTAAATATTAAATAATAATGTTATTGGCATACATATAGATAAAAAAATTTGATTATTAAATTTCCATTTGTTATTGCTTATACAAATTAAGATGTGTGGTATTATGGGTGTAGTATGTTCTTGGCTAAGAGGGATGACAAAAAACATTTTGTTATAAGAGGTGGCCACAAACCTACATCAAATAGCATATCATTAATAGTAATTTTAAAGGAAAAAAAGATTGAATGCATTAATGATATGAAGGGAACATCCATTATATTATAGATAAGAAACAAATATACACAATAAGCACACAAAAATAAAATGGAAGTGAACTCCTATTTTCAATGGAGAAGGCCAAGTGGCCTTGAATGAGACATCAAGGAATGTTTGGATGGAATTTGTGAGTTCTCTTTGAGCCTTCCAAGGGAGGGTCCCTTTTTGGAGTTTGGATTGTTGTCTCTCACTACGACAACGTTGCAAGATTTCACAATGGTGAAGCAACTCTTAAGGGAAAATAATGATACTACTAGGGAGATTCAAGATTCTTGGGAATTCTCTTGAAACATGGAAAATAGAACTTTGCGTTCAAATTCTCTTATTCAAATGGTTTCCCATGACTCTTATTTATACATTTTTCTCAGGCTTCACTTAAAATAGTTCATTATGTGAATGGTGATCAAGCCCATCTTCCCATGTATGAAAGGGACATCATAGGAGCCTTGAGTTGCCAGAGTACTAATCATTAAATGTACTAGAGCTTTGAACCAACCTGACTCACACTTGTTACTTGCCTTCTAATTGGATCTTCATTATTTTTCATGTCATTCCTTAATGATTTTTTTTTTTCTACGAATCTGCATGGTCATCAAAGGGAAAATTGCACAAGTCATATAAACTTGCACGGTGACTTCATGGATGGACAAAAAAATCACTTTGTAATTTTTTATCAACTGCATCTGGGATATTGATTAATAGTCACAAATTACCCTTTTCTTGGTGTATTAATGACATTTTCTAGTAATCACCTGTAAATCTATGTGAGAAAATTTCGGTGATAACAAGGGGCAAATACTCTTTCCATTGAATCATAATGATTCCAAATCTTTGTAGTTCTACTATATTTTTTATGTCCCAAAATTTCCATCCATTTTTTTGGAATTTCCCTTGTGTTTTTTGTAGTTGAAAATTTGTATGGTCTACCAAATACATAGCACATGGATTAATTAAAATATATACAATCCTCCTTAGGGCCCACATTCCCCTTGCCACATCATTTCCTAGGGTCAAGGTTTTGGATCCTTGGGTTTTTTTTTTGTCTCGGGACATCATACTTTATGTTAAAATGGAAGTATTGGCTTCTTCTAATGTATTCTTGCAAATGAGCATACCCAACACATCTCTCTTTAGAGATAAACTACCATCATTATATCTAGTTTGTATTAATTCACATTTTGTAAAGTTTTTTTATTTCATTCATTAATAGAATTTGGATTTAACCATATTATTGTGCTCTTTATGATATTTTTGTGTGTTTCCATTTATGTTTATGAATCCATTTCATTTCATATATAATCAAGATTATTGGTATGAAATTAATATTTTATTTGTTTATTTATTCATGCATGTGCATAGTGAGGTCAAGGTATATGAAGTTGGGTCTTGAACTAACTTTATTTTGAGAGGACCACTCTCACTGCCTTAAGTAGCCTCCCATGGTAGAATAATAGAAGGAGGTGGAGTAGGAGATCATATCAATTTTTTCCTTAAGGAAGCCCTTCTGATAGAGGAATGGGGGGATAGAAAATATTTCCAATAACCTTGGAAAACTACTAATAATGCCCAAGGAACCTTCTTGTTTTACAATACCCTTCAAGTTACAAGTTAACTTTGACATTACTTTATTTGAAGATCATATAGACAAATGATTTTGAGAAATGGTTAAATATTTTGGAGGGTTACTATTTTGTTCAAAAAATTTAGACAACAAAAATATAACCCTCATGCTCCTTAAGTCCCTTCCCCATTTTTGAGATTGGTGGCGTAACACCCTCCTCCCACACTTACCCAAGTATATCAATCCACCAGGGTAAATATGTTACAATTATTTACTATGATATGAATCAACCTCCTTGATCACCTTAAGGAAGTGGAATCGATAAAACTAAAACCTTATTGACTTCCCTCAGTTGCTAAAGGGACCCCAAGGACTAAACCACCCTTCTAGGTGCCCAAACCTTGAGTTAACCTACTTTTTCACTGACCTGAACTCCCATTCTCATGCACAAGCTTGCATCGATGTGACTGAAAGCATCTATTCACATACATAAGCCTGCAAGGGAGTGATCGTATTCTCTTTTTTTCACATTTTTATGCCTTCTACTGTGAAATATGTGCCACCTTTTCAAGGCTATACTCCTCACTGCCCAGAAATTGATGAAACTTTCCAAAACAATGAATGACACAAAGACAAAGCCTTCGACACAAAAATTAGATAAGAACATGACCTAAGTAGGCCTAACCATGAAAAAAATTCCATCAAACACACCATGAACATGTAATCTATGGGTCATAAACACACATGTGAACATAAGGGTCTCATGCTTATCAGAGAATTGTAAAGAAGGTCTGATGCCTTCTCACCATAGCTGAATTATCATATATTATGTCATAAACTCACTATCCATTCATTTACTAATCAAAAGACGATTAGAGCCATGATTAAAATTTGTTATAAAACCATGATTATAGCCAACATATAACCATAATAATAATGATGATAGAACACGCATTAAAATCACATAATACTAAGCACATTTGTTCATAAAACTTGGGAAGAAAGATTTGTATTATTCAAATGCAAAAGCCAACCAAGTCAGGGACTTCCACATACCACGTGACCATAAATTGGGCTGAACCAAATATTTCTTTCATGAAATCACCCTCATGCCATATTCCAAGCATGAATGTTGGACTCACAACAAAACCGACCATGCTTCTTAGGATTTACCGCATAGCCCGCCAAAACCAGTCAAGGATTTCTAGGCCCAAAGCAAACACCTATACAACTCAACTTTACCGTATATCTCTCCATTTGTGATCAAGGATTCCTAGGCCTAAACAAGAAACATACACTACCAGGCTTTGTTGTAATCCCACCATCACTAGTCCAGGGATCACTTTGCCCTAAGAAAGCATGGATGCCTCTGAATCTCTCCACCTAAACCATGAGGAACTTTTATGTTTAAAAACTCAGGCTTTACCGCATATCCCACCTTTACTGGTCCAGGGATTTCTAGGCCTTTGGGAAATTTCCTAAGACCACCTCACTTAGTTTCAAAAACATCCACCAATCAAAATCAACGAAATGAAAGAACCCCATCACACCATGAATATCCAGAAATGGAAAGGCAAGGCTGAAAACCACTATCACACCTAGAAAAGCCTGTGCCGATGACAACAAGAGAACCAAATGCACACATTCATATAACATGCATTCCAAAACTAGAAAGGAAATCATACATGTAACTCGATACCTGCAAGTAATCTCGTTGTAGCCGCTTGATCCATCTCTACCTTGCTTGATTTTTTCTTCCCTTTTATTTCTTTTTATTCCTTTTCCTTCCTTTCTCCAATGCTAGAGTGCTCAAAGAATTCTCTAAGTGTATGAGAGAGAGAATGGAAAGAGAGATCCACCCAAAAATTGTCAAAAAGGCCTAACTGATAAAAGCCATGATATGATCCTCATAAGCCTTTTTATCAATGAGGCCTCTATTTTCTTCATTTTCCACTATTTTCCTTTAATTTCCTCCTCACATGCAACTTGTGACCTTTCACCTTCATTTTCTCCTAATTTCCTTTATTTTCATAAATAAATGCTAATTAATACCTATTTCCTTTTAAAAACCTTTATCAGTGCCTTTGCCAATTTCCTTAGCCATAATAAACCAAAATGAACACCCACTAGGATATTTTTCTCACCATCAACTTTGAATATGTGTCCCATGACCTTGGTCTTATATTTTTTTACATTAACTTTTTTAACTAGGGTTGTTACAGGTGGGATGCTTACTAGGAGAGGCATCTTGAAGATGAACATACAACAATTATCATAGGGCCCACTTGGGTGTATTTTCTTAATGCCTTCGAGGAGGAATTCTGGTCTATTGAAAACTATGATAACAAGTACATCAAATGGAAAAATTTATGCTATGAGAGATACCAAACAATGCCAAAGTATACCAACATCTTCCATACCTTGTTCTTGAATTTGGATATCTAGTAATATGGGAAATTCTTGGTTCTAAATTACTATAGTGGCCTACATGAGGAAATCCAAATATAGATGGTATTCTAGTACATCTCCTTGCCAAGAAATACATATGAATATGTTGTCAAAATTGAAGTGGAAGTTTAGGACTGTAATTCCACCACAATAGAAGCATGGTAAAGGTGGCCCTAACTCACAATGGGGCAAGGAAAGGCAATCTCAAGACAACTAGTTCAGTTTGTAGACAAAAATGGGTAGTGAGAAATCAAATAAGGACACTAGAAAGTGGTATGAGCTCCACAAAAGACCTGAGCACAACATTGGTAAATATTACTCAAAGCAATCATTGCTACTTGAGTTGAAAGCCTTCTAGTTAGCCTCTAGCTTAGACTCTAATTTATAATCATGTAAGGGAAAGTGGATCAATGACATAGAACTCGATGTACTATCAAAACCCATAGATCCAACCACAAGATCTAGAGGAGCCTAACGAAGGTGAGTACCTCTTCCACTCATAGATGTGGATGAAGGGGATTGCACTACATTTCATTATTTATAGTAGTAGCCTTAAGAACTTAATTGTAGTAGAAGTTTTTAAGTGATTGAAGTTGCCAAAAATTCTACACCCTAATCCATACACCATTAGTTGGTTGAACAAGGAAGAAGATATACGTAAGTTGATAATTTTGCCTGCTTAATGGCATCAAGCCCTTCAAAGATGAGGGGTTGTGTGTTGTTGCCCCACTTGAAGTTTGTGATGTTCTTTTAGGATAATCCTATATGTGGAAGCATGCATCGTTTTGTTTATAATTCCAGGTTCCATTTTTTCATAATTACTATAGGAGGTATTCTCTACAAGGTATCAGTGGTAGTTCTAACTTTTATGGTCTCCTAATTCTCAACATAGTGTAGGAAGGTTATCTCTTAAACAAAGAGATTTGTATTCTATATCATTTGGTTAAAATTCCATGGATTATATTGATTTGATACCTAATTCTCCTTTACCTAATGGCCTATGCAGACACTCTCTTTTATAGAATGAATAAATCAAATGTTAGATTCAAGAGCTCACATAGCTATAATTAAAATCATAATAAAGAAACTATACATAGCTCCCTTGATTAATGATAATTTCAGTTAGCTCAAGGGTGCCAAGTTTGCTAGTAAGATTAATCTAAAGTCATGCTCCCACCAAGTAACAAATGAGGAGATTGATGTATGGAATACCACTTTCAAGTCTAGAAAAGGAGTTTTCAAGTTTTTGGTCATGCCTTTTGGCTCAAGAAATTCTCCAACAATTTTCATGACAATGATGGATAATATCTTACTATTGTTCACATATCATTTCATGGTTTCAATATTTGGATGAAATCATCCTCTTCAAAAAAACTTGTGAAAAACATTGGCAACAGATTTAACATGTCTTGAGCACCCTGTGGCGACATAAGTTATTTGACAATCTAAATAAATGTTCATTTGACATGTAAATAATTGAGTATCTAGGATGCATTGTGGATGAATAAGGTGTACAGTTGAATCCAACTAAGATCCAAGTCACTCATGATTGCCTAGCCTCGAGAAATCTGATAGTTCTAAGTTTTTTCTTATGCCAAGTGAATCTCTATCATAGATTCATGTTGGGGTTCTCTTATATTTCTTAGCCCCTGATCCATGTGACCAAGGGTGGATACATGGCCAAGTTTGTTTGAACTAAGTCAAAACAAAAATCATTCAAGGATCTAAAAAATTGTATTTGTTTGATATTACTATTCACTCTACTAAACCTATACCAACCCTTTGAGATTAAGATATATGCTCTATATTATGTCTTCAGTGTATGTCTTACTTGAAATTAACACCCTATGGATTTTCATAACAACACACCCTTCAACATAATTCACAAATACTCCATACAAGATAGGGATATTAATGAGCCCCAGAAATGGGTAATTATATGGGCTCATTCTACCTCTTATTTCGACTTAATCCACCATTCTCATTAGTTTGTTGCATGTTTTTGAGTATATTTATGTTAATAGAGTGAATTGGGTTAGTCGCTTTGCCATGTAGTCTAATGTGTGTTTTATGCAGATTTTTTGGACAATTTTGGACAAAGTCAAGGAATTTATGAGTAAATGGCAGCCAAAACTAAAGGAAACAGGGAAGAGGACTTGTAGGGGGGTGTCTCCTTCATTAATGACCCCTTTCCTAAAATCCTCCATCAGCAACTCGGAGCACAAAGGTCCACATTGATGATTCCAAGGGGCAGCCAAGCAAGTAAAGTAGGATTGTTGTTTATCTTCAGTTCTAGGAAGCTGGGTTCCTTGATTTTAGGAGGACTGTTGGAAGTACCCATTTGTATAAATAAAGGGGCTTAGAGCCTCAGTAGTTTAGCCAGCTATTAGTATATTTTCACACTTTTGTGCAGCACATTATTCAGCTTATTTTCGAGATCCGTTTTGAGAACAGTTTATGTAATGTAAATGTTATTTTTGATAATGAATATGAAACAGTTTTTGGGCCAGCATTGATCTCTTTCAGAGGGTTTAAGCTCTTGGCTTAGGGCCCAACCCAAGCTGCCTAGCACCTCCTACTGTGTACTTATATGTATTTGCTTCAATTCATGAGTAAATTTCTGTTACATAGATTCATTTTACTTTGTTAGATTAGGTTGCTTTTGATGGTTAGTATAGTTGTTTTTGTTTCAGCTGCTCAAATAGGTTACTGTAGTGACAGAATAAGATTCAAAAAGGCCAACAACAGGTCTTGATCTCCTTTCTCCCTCCCTTGGACTATGATTTGAGGTCAGGGCACTACTGCTGCCACCAAAAACACAGTTTTTGCTCTTCCATGCAACTGCTAGTGTGATACTTTGATTTGGAAAGGTTGATATTGGTTCAGATTCAGTTGCCTAGATCATTTCCTGTTCTTTTACCATAGTCCTCTCACATTCTTTACTGTTCATAGCTTATTGTTCAGCAGTTTCTGTTTGTAGGTCAGAAATTAGGTCAAGTTAGACAAAGTTTTGTTTTCATGGTATAGTTAGTTCTTTCTTTGGTCAGTTTTGATAAGTAAATGTGTAGATCTCTTGCAGAAAATATCAGCTCGCCATACATCCATAGAACAGCCAACACCAACCCACCCCTCATAGATTTCCCAACTCATTCGCTACATTTCGCCAATCTGCCCTAATTTCTACGTTTTTTTCATAAATTTGCTTTCTTGCCATTTGAACAAATCCAACTATCACGTTCGTTCTTAATCTTCCTTGACACATTCCAAACACCTCAATGCCTTCATATAGCCTTCAGTAACCCTTTCCCATCATTTTTCCACCTTCAAAATTCCAAAAATAGCTCTCAGCCTCCTCCTGTAGATCCCCTGCAGCCTCCTGTAGAACTTCCTGTGAGTGGTTTTTCGAAGTCCGATCACTATGAAAGTCTTCATAAGGGTACTGGGGGTTTCCTAGGACCTCTCCACACCTTATTCACCCTCTGCAAAAGCCAACTCCATCTTCCCTTGCCACCAAATCTCTGCACAGTCACAACCAGATAAATCACAAGCATAATAATTTCACATAAAAAAACTCAAAAGCACAAAAAGATGATTGCTTCTTAGTTATTTTCAGAAGTAGCTTGAATAGATGCAATTTACCTTTTCAGTAGTCAATGGCACTCATTTCATCAGTTTTCATCTCTTTCCTTGCAAAAGTAGGGTTGATAGGTAAATTAGGGTTTGCATTACATTTCACTTTTCCTTCTCTTTTTGCAAATAGAATATTCCTTGTAGAGTTATTTTTCTTTCATCACAGTTAAAGCTTCTTCTGAGAAATCATAGAAGTTGGCTTAAGCTCCTAGTAAACTTGCGCCAGCTGATCAAGTGACAGCCTACAGTAAGAGCTAGTACTTGTGCATACATCACCGTCGCTTCCAAGTTTGTTACGAACTACCGGGTTGATAAAAGTAAAGAAGGAAGGAAGCCCTAGGAGTTGCAACATTATTGCTGCAATACTAGTGCCCACGATCTTTTTGGCACCGTTTCCAGGGAAGCGTCAGAGTATTTTGTGATTACTTCTTTTCTTCTATTTTCTACTGCAACATTCTGCTAAGTAGTTTATTTCAGCAAAAGTAGAGTAGTTGTTTCATTTCAATTCTGCAAAAGTATATTAGGCATTTCCTGCTTTCATTTCAATTCTGCAATTTCATTTCAGCAAGCGTAGATTAGGCATTTCCTACTTTCATTTCAATTCTGCAATTTCATTTCAGCAAGTGTAGATTAGGCATTTCCTGCTTTCATTTCAATTCTGCAATTTCCATTTCAGCAAGCATAAATTAGTCATTTCCTGCTTTCATTTCAATTCTGCAATTTCCATTTCAGCAAGATTCATTTCAGTTATTTGCACTTTGTTGTTCAATCCATTTCAGTTTTGCAAGTACGAGCCGACAAAAAAAAAACACCCAAAAAAGAGATTTCCTTTCATGCCTCGTAGGAATAGAGACAATTCAGGAAAATTCCTACCCAACACCCCCACCACATCACCAAGTCACCCTTCTCTCTTCTTTGGTGACACTTATAGGTTAACCTCCAGAGATATACGAAGACCCTATAGTAGAAGAAGAGCAAGAAAGCATTCCTCCTGATACCATGGCTGAAAACAAAAACGTTAGAGGAAATGTGGAAAGAATTGAGGGTGCCTTTCCTATTCGGGAGACCAATGGGGACACTAAAATGAAAAACATAAGTCCTTCAGCCTTACCCCACTTCCATGGATTGACTACTGAAGATCCTGATACCTTCTTGTTTGAATTTGTTATTCTTTGTCGAACCTATGACTATGCAGAAGATGAGCAGAAGTTGAAATTGTTTCCTTCTACCCTCAAGGGTGCAGCATTGCGCTGGTTCATGGGTTTACCTGGAAATAGCATCACAACTTGGGCTCAAATGCAGCAAGCCTTTAACAACAAATATCGGGACTACTGTAGATCAAAGGATACTAAGGAAGAAATATTTCGAATGACCATGGGAAGTGATGAATCCTTAGAAGACTATGAAGAGAGGTTCCAGCTCAGTTATAAAAGGGCCAGGTGCACACTTGACCCCAAATCTCTGAAGATGGTCCTGCTCAGAGGAGTCCATGAAGACATTCTAGATACCCTCGATTTACTAGCTGGGGGAGACATCTACCAACTACCTTATGATGACATAAATACTGTGTTTAGAAACCATTCTAGGTCAGCTAGAAAGAGAGGTAGGGGAAGTCAACCTTTAGCCAGTACATCCTCATCCAGTTCATCTCTTAGAAGTGAATTTGAGAATCGACTGGAAGATTTCAAGAATGAGATGAGGCAGACACTTGCCATGCAAATGGATACCTTGCATATCAAAAGGAAACAAGAGGAAGCCAAGATGGCTTTGGCCATCTTTTGTCCTAGGTGCACTAGAAGGCATCCTAGGAACGAATGTCCATTGAACTCTATAGAAGTGTGTTCAGTGTAAAGAAGACCATTCTACGAATCAGTGCCCTTCCTTGCCCAGACTTAAAGATGTATATCATGGGGCTAAAGGAGCCATTGAACCTTCATGAACCAAATGAGGTCACATGGGCCCAAACCTTATCAGTAGGGAATGCAAGGGACATCCCAGACCTATTACAACCCCAATCAAGCCACTTCTATGCCTTCTTGGGGTCCCCCTGCTCATCCTTCCTGGCCCACACCCCCTCCTTGGTCATATCCATCTCCATACCATGCTCAACCAGTTGCTCATTCATTTCACTCTTATGCTCAGCCACAACCTTAGTGGAATGAACCTCATCAGGGGTGGAGGCCCCAATACAACTCTCCTCCTGCTATTTTGCCTCCACCACCTGCTCCACAACAACCATTGTCTTCTGCTCCACCAAGGAAACCCCAAATACCTGCTCAACCCGAACCCAAACCCCAATAACAGATAGGCCCAGCAAGTATATAGTGGAGAAACATCATGTCGGACCTATGTTGTGGAAATTCAGGAGATTAACCTACAATCTGGGAAGGTTCTCCTAGATAACCAACCTCCCCCTAAGGAGGATGAGGAAGAAAAATAGGAAAGTGAACCAAAAGCCATTCCACCCTTTCTTGAGAGACTAACTGGAACCACACAACCGACCCCAGGAGAAACTAAAATTTTGGGAGAATTGAAACAGTTATGTGTAAAGATACCACTTCTCCAAGCCATAAAGGATGTGCCTATATACAACAAGATGATCAAGGAGAAGTGCTTCAGGCACCCAGGCAGGTGCAAGAGAGATGCTCCAACTATCAATGTCATAGGACAATTGTCCGACCTAATGTTGGGGCAGGTAATATGTCCGAAATATCTAGACCCCGGGATTCTTGTAGTCGGTTTCCACATCAATGGCACCGTAATTCCCCATACCCTGATTGATCTAGGGGCTTCCATTAATGTGATGACCACAGAAACTATGCTCAAGCTCAACCTTCAGGGCTCCCTGAGAAATACCACAACAGTACTGTAGTTAGCAAAGCGCTCCACCATGACCCCTGAGGGGATTGTGGAAGATGTAATGGTCTCTATCGATTCTTGGGAGTACCCTGCTGATTTCCTGGTTCTCTAGCCAAAGGCAAAGCTCACTGGGTATCCTCTCATCTTGGGAAGACCTTGGTTGGTGACTGTAGATGCCTACATTAGTTGTCGAGCTGGGAACATGACAATCAAGAATGGGCATATGTCCAAGCAGCTAGTCCTATATCCTCCTACCCAACCTTTGGTAAAATGTGATTTACCTCTCTGGTTGGAGGAGGAAGATGAGGATGAATTCTATTCCGCACCATTGTGTACAACATGGGGGGCCCACAAATCGAGGATGATCTTATTGAAAAATTGATTCAGAATCCACCCTCCGGTGTGTTGCCATTAGAAGAGCTAGTGGAAGAAACCCAAGCCAATCCCTTAGTTGATATCTGTGTGGCTGATCCGACCTCTCTCTGAGTTAAGAATGTGGAATTTGGCCCAGAAAGAACCTTGAAGATCAACTCATCCCTATCCACCTCTCAAGAGAAAGAATTGTGTAGCTTATTGAAAAACCACCTGGATGCTTTTGCTTGGAGCTATAAGGAGATGAAGGGTGTCCACCCTTCAGTTTGTACTCATCACATTTACATTAAAGAAGATTGTAAACCAGTCAGGTAGCCTCAAAGGAGGATGAATCAAGCCCTTAAAGACATTGTCAAATAAGAACTGCAAAAGTTGTTGGATGCAGGATTCATCTACCCTATCTATGACAGCTAATGGGTCTCTCCTTTGGTGCTAGTGCCAAAGAAAAATGGGAAGTGGAGAATATGTGTCAATTATCGAGAACTAAACAAGGCCACCAAGAAGGATCATTTTCCTTTGCCTTTCATAGATCAAGTGTTAGATGGCCTAGTGGGGAAGAAGTTCTTCTCCTTCCTATATGGGTTTAGAAGGTACAACCAAATCCAAATCATCATGGAGACCAAGATAAGACTAATTTCACTTGTCCTTGGGGTACTTTTTCATACCGGGTCCTTCCTTTTGGGTTGTGCAATGCCCCCACCACTTTCCAGAGAGGAGTACTAAGTATATTTGTTGAACTGGTTCATGATTAAGTGGAAATCTATATGGATGACTTTACCCCTTATGGTTCTAACTTCCAGGAAGCTTTGACTAACCTGGGAAAAGTTTTAGATAAGTGCATTGAAATGAACCTGTCCCTCAGTCCTGAAAAATGTGAATTCCTGATGACTGAAAGGACCATGCTAGGTCATACAATTTCTCAGCAAGGATTACAGGTGGATCCCAACAAAACTGCCATCATCCAAAGGGTCCCACCTCCTCAAAAGGTAAGAGATGTTCAGAGTTTCCTAGGCTTAGTAGGGTATTATAGAAGATTCATTAAGGATTTCAGTAAGCTAGCCTCTCCATTGTTTGGTCTTTTGGGGAAAGATGTTGAGTTCATATGGACTGACAATTGTCAAGAGGCGTTGGATACCTTGAAAAGTAAACTAGTGACTACCCCAATTTTGAGAGGTCCAAGTTGGGCCCTACCTTTCCACATTCATACAGAAGCCTCGAACAGAGCGATAGGAGAAGCCTTAGGGCAAGTCGATAAGAAGCTGCCTTATGCCATATATTTTGTAAGTAAAAACTTGTCCAAGGCAGAATTAAACTACACTGTAACCGAAAAGGAGCTCCTAGCTATAGTCCATTCCCTAAATAAGTTCAGACATTACATCACCGGCTATCAAACATTCGTACACACTGATCATGCTACAATTATGTATTTAATGAACAAACCAGATGTAAATGCTCGTATTATTAGATGGTTACTTTTATTGCAGCAATTTAATTTAACCATTGTTGATCAGCCAGGTAAGGAAAATGTTGTTGCTGATTTTCTGTCTAGATTAGCTCTGCCTGCAAGTGAAGAAGGAATGGTGGATGATAAAATGCCATATGAACACCTATTTGCTATCTCAATACTCTCTCCATGGTTTGCTGATATAGCAAATTACTTAGTTTCAGCACAGTTTCCACCACATCTGTCTTCAAAAGAGAGGAGCAATATCGTGAGGAAAAGTGCCCCATTCACTTGTATTGGGGGCAATCTCTTCAAACTTGGCCCAGATCAGATTTTGAGGCGTTTTGTCATGGAGGATGAAGTTTTTGACATTCTCCTAACCTGTCATGATGGGCCCTATGGGGGCCATTTTGCAGCAAAGAGGACTGCCTTCAAAATTCTGCAAGCAGGTTACTATTAGCCCACTCTTCGTCAAGATGTCAGGAGATATATCAGCCAATGTGATCGATGTCAAAGGATGGGGAAACCTACTCCAAGGGATGAGATTCCCCTGCAACCTCAAGTGACTTTCGAGCCATTTGAGAAGTGGGGCATGGACTTTGTGGGTCCTATCAACCCTCCTTCAAAACAGAAATCTTACATCATTGTGTGTACTGACTATCTGACAAAGTGGGTAGAAACAAATGCCAAGGCAGCAACAAAAGAAAAAGTAGCTAAGTTTTTGAGAGGAAATATCTTCTAAAAGTTTAGCTATCCAAGAGAATTAGTCACAGATCAAGGGAATCAGTTTACCTCCAATCTGATTGAAGACCTGCTCGCACATCACAAAATTAAGCACAGAACTTCCACCCCTTATCATCCGCAAGAAAATGGACAGATGGAAGTCACTAATAGAGCTTCGGAAGGAATTTTGACCAAGGTAGTGAGCAGCAGCAGGAAAGATTGGGCAAATTGATTGGTTGAGGCCACCTAGGCCTATAACACCACCTGGAAAACCACCACAGGGTTCACACCCTATGAACTTGTCTATGGGAAGAAGGCTTTGCTGTCAATAGAATTTGAATATAATACACTAAGGATGGAAAATCAGCTGGACCTAGATCTCAACCATGCACAAACGGAAAGGTTACTTCAGCTAAATGGATTGGATGAACAGAGATTGCAAGCCCTTCTCCACTCAGAGGTAGTCCAACTTCAAAGGAAAATATGGCATGACAGACACCTCAAAGAAAAACAATTCCAAGAAGGAGATTGGGCGCTGCTGTATTATTCACGATATAAGGATTTCAAGGGCAAACTGAGGACAAGATGGTTGGGACTCTACACCATAGAAAAATGCAATGATAATGGTTTAGTTCTGATCCAGACCATCGATGTAGAAGTGATCCTCCTGCTCGTCAATGGGCATAGGTTGAAGATCTACAAGAAGCCCCTCTCCAAGCAGGAATTCATTGAGAATCTGAGTAAAACAGTGTTGGTAGTGGAGCAAATCTCTGCCTCCACTCCACCCACACCCTAAACACAAAAAATTAAAAATTAAAAAATTAAAAAAAAAAAAAAGCAGAAAGAGAATAAAACAGAAAAAGAGAATAAAAGATCCCGGGGTGAAAACCTCCTAGAGGTGCCCAGGGTAGGCAGTGAGGGTGAAAACCTCCTGGAGGCGCCCCAACTATCTCATAAAAAAAAAAAAGATGAAAAGAAAAAAAAATAGAGAAAAAAGAAGAAGAAAAAAACAGAAAAACTAACTTCTTTTGAATGCATTGTAGATTGCAGGAGGGTCATAGAAGAAAAAAGGACATGGCCAGGCTGAATACACCCTTGATAGCTCATTTCTCCATCGCCATTGTCTTTTCCCAGGCCCTGGTCTCACTTGTTCTAGAAATTTTGCATCCTACAGGAAGCTTTGTGCATTCTACAAGAGACTCTTGTAGAAACCACAAAGAGCTCAAAATCAAGTTCAGAAAACCATTAGAGGGCTAGAAATTTGTTCAGAAGACCTATGGACCTCACTGCCACCATTCATCCTCCTAACCCTCCATTCCATCCCTGCACCACTACATTTCCACTCGCTTATTTCTTCCCTGCACAAGAAAACACAGAAATCTTGTTTCTTTTGTTTTTTTCTTGAAAAAATGAAGAATAAACAGCAACATTCTTAACTTGTTTCTTACCTAGTGCATACTAGCTGCTTTTCCTTTTCCTTCAGAACCTTCCTCGGCTATCTTTTCAGATCTTGCTCAAACCTCAGCCAGAAATTTTAAAGGGAGAAGCAGTTATAGGAAATCCTGTAGGATTTCTGTAACAGCTGATCCCTTTAAAAAAAACAAGCTCCAGAGGCAGGGTCAGTGCAACCACAGGTGTATACAACATGCAAGGAGCCATTCCTGATCAAAGATCACCAACACGAAGTAGCCAAGCCACCAGTTCAGAAGCCATGAGCGCCAACAGCAGCAACAATCCATGAACAGAGTGCCAAAGTCTGAGCATGCAAAGCACGATAGCGACTAACAAGTAAGTGGCTAAACCCATTCCTCTGTTGCATGAATATGATTTAGAAACTGCATGAACCATTGAGATGGACGCGATTAAATGAAATCGGTGGCTAGTTAACTGGCCACCCTTGTCCAGTTCGAACAAGCCTCGTCCAATTCAAACAACGTTCAGTGGGTGAAATCGACACGTGTGTTCAATCAACTTCGGAAGAAAAACTCAAAACAGGTAGTGGTGGCGGCATATAACGGGAATGATGGAAGTGATTGCGGGCATGCGGCATGAAGTATCATAATGGGAATGAAGTAGGGACCAATGGTCCGGATGGGGATAACATACCCTTCCTGCCACCTCACCTCGTCACCGCAGAACACGGCATAAGCTTAAGAACGCTGCAGTCGGAGTCTTCAACACCTTTTTTTTCTTTTGCATCGATGAGTTCTCGGATGCAACAACTTACCTACCACCTCCAGAACCTCGAAACAGTCGCTCTCTTCTAGTTTCGAAACCCTTCCGCTTATCGGGCTCTACAGGAGCATTATCGCACTCTATAGGAGTGAGAACACGGTCTACAGGAGCCTTTCTACAGGAAGGCCAGTGAGCAGCTCTGCAGAGGGAGAATTCAGGATTTTTTTCCAAATTCGAGCTCAAAAAAGGTAGGCTCAGAAAACCCACTCTGCATGTTATATATCTACAAAAGGTGGTGGGATTTGAAGTGAGGTATTGAGTTGAAAAGAAGGGAAAAGTGAGAACAAAAGTTTGCCTGTGTTTTTTTTGAAATATATACAGTCTCTCCATTTTACTCTCTGCACTAAAATTCAGTCTCTTTCTCCTCCGTGGTATTCTCCTGTGTGAAGAAGTGATGTAACCATAGAAAATTGAGCCTGTAAAACAGTGAATTTGCATTAGGTGGTCTGCTTACTTTGTGAAAAAAGGAAAAAAAATTGTTTGGTATACTCTCTGTGTTTTAAAACAAAAAAGTATTGATTTCCTCAAACAATCTGAGAAGTAAATTAAGGTTGAAAACAGAGTTTGAAAGGCAGGAAAATTACAATTTGTTTTTGTTAAAAAGAAGAAACAAGAAAAAATCTCTCTGGTTCCAGAAAAACCTCAGGGGTTCCTCTGTTTTCGGGTTTGAGAATTTGCTGCCTTCCTCCTCACCTGAGAATTTCCAGCAATCACTGAACATCATGACAGGGGTTTTATGAGAAAGGAGCCTCTGAATTCCACCAAATTGCATGAACACCTAGAAGTGGTAGCCCTCTTTACTAGGGAAAATTGGATGCCTTTCTTTGAGAAATTTCATGGGTATGATGAGGAAGTTACAGAGGAATTTTTATTATCTTTAAGACCCCATTCAAAAACCCATGCTACAATCAGTTTCAGGGGTCTAACCATAGAACTTACACTAGAATTCATCAGCAGAATTACAAGTCTTCCACTTGGGCTCCCCTGGAGCAAAGAAGAAAAACCACTAGGACAGGTTGCTAAAAAGACCTTTTTCCAACCTGATGAACATCTTGTGGAGGATAAGAATGGGATCAGAAGGACAAGTATACCTTATCCATGGGGTGAGGTCAGCTACCAGATCATGAAATATATCTCCTGTGAAGGAAGATACAATATAGTCTATGGTTATCATTTCATATTGTTACATGAACTAAGATATGGAATGGACCTACCTGCATTTAGAAAACTCAGTCTTCCATATTTTCTCCTCCAATCCTTGATAGAGTGTAGCACCAAATTGAATGCAGGGGTTCCAGACCAACTGGCTCACCATGTGATCATTAAATTTCTAGTAGAGGATGCCCTCAACGCATACACAATCCCTATAGCCTGGGAAATTTTCAGGAACATGACTAAAGAAGATGACATAAAAACTCTCACTAATGACCTTAGTCCATTTGGCAGTGAAGAGGAGGAGCAAAAAGAGGAACTTGAGAAGGAAATCCATGAAGAAGCACATAATATTCAATTAGAAGAAGAAAAAGAAGAAAAAAAGAGAGGAGAGGAGAAACATGACATAACCACAGTTGAACCTAAAGCAAAGAAGAAAACAACATCAAAAGTAGAAAAAGGGAAAACCACAGTAGAGAAAAGGAAGAGGACAAGGACGGAAAAGAAGAAGCCCATGACAGCTTAGAAAAATACTACCATAGGAAAGGCAGAAACTCAGCAAGTAGAGGAGAAAACAACACCAGAGACAACAGAAACAAAATCAGAGACAGCTGACATAGGCAAAACAACAGAGGAAGAAGAAGAAAAACAGCAAGAAGAAGTGTCTCTTGAGACACTAGCAATAGAAGCAACAGTTGTTCTTGTTGCACTTAGTACTCCAGCCAAGCAAAAAGGGAAAAGAAAAAGACAGCCATATATGTACTTCAAAGCTCAAAAGAGCACTAGAATTAAGGTGGGAAAGCCTTAGCCACCTTCAAAGGAACCCATCATCATTGAGGATGCACCTACTGTAATAAAGGAGGAATCTCCCTCCAAAATCTCCATCACTTACGACAGAGGGAGTCCTAAGACCTCTACGTGGAAAGAAAGGATCAAATTAATGGACTCTAAAGCAGTCCTACAGGAGGCGCAAACCTCTCTACAAGAGACATTAGCAAAGCTCAAAGAAACTGAGAAACTTGAAAAGAAGGCAGAAGAACAGATCCAAGAGGAAGATAAGGCAAAAGAGATACCAGAGCTTGGACCTCAGCCTAACTTAGGCTCCTACTACAACCTTCTGGAAGGTGGGAAGATCATCCCACAAAAGTTTGCAATGCCTCTTTTCTTCGAACTGGAAAAGGAAAGAGTCAGGACCCATACATGGATGTAGATTGCAAAATCAAAAGGGGTAGAAGACACTGCGCACATGGAAAACAAGTTGAGAGACATGGGCAAATAATTCAGCATGGTCAGGCATACAGAAAGCATTAAAAGAGCTCAACTGGAGGAAGAAAATGAAATGTTGAAAAAGTAGCTACAAGAAAGGGAACCTCAAGGAGGAAATGAGTTGTCAATCTTAAAAGGACAGCAACAGAAAGAGGAACCCCTGGTAGACAGTGAGGCAGCAAATAGACAACAACAAGAAGAGGAACCCCAGATAGATAGTGAGACTTTGATGAAACAACAACAAGAAAAAGAATCCCAGGTAGAAAATGAAGTATTGATTTTGAAAAGGCAGCTACAGGAAAAGGAAGCCCAGTTAGCCTGCATGGCCAGCTGGGCAATGGAGGCATTATAGTGTAGGCAGCCAGCCAAATCATATGCATTGTACCTCAAAGATCAGTGGCTCCAATTTCAGATTAAAACACTGGCCCAGAGGGGCACAATACCTTTTCAGGATTATGGCCAATTTATGCATTTATGTGATCACAGTTTAGCTGAGGATAAAGCAAAGCTAGTAGAATTTTACCTGCACAACATGGCACTTACTAACATGAATTTATGGGATCCAAATGCTACATTGGGAGACTTGCAACTAATGGCTATGGCATCTTGGATGAGCCATGAAGAGAAGAGGGCAGTGGAAATCCAGAAAATGATGGCAAAAGAGCTAAGTGAGCCCCTGGTGATTAGGGCAGAACCAGCAGAACCCTTGGCTCTCATCTATGCCCATTAACACCTTGCAGCTAATCCTCAAGTTGTCCCTGACTATGTTGACAAGCAAGCACAGGCTATTGCTCATTTCGAGGATATGGAGAGATTTTTTGGCGATGACTGTATTCATGCCTGCATGAGAAGGTGGAATACATTGCCACACAACCTGAGGATCAAAGAGTATCACTCCCCAAACAAGATGAGGGAAGCCATGAGGAGAGTGTCCTTATATAAGCACTCAATGCAAAATTTGAAAGCCAAATGGATTGGCCTTAAATTCAGTCCTACACTGTTGCTAGGACTAATGGAAGGAGTAAAGGAGGAGAAAGAACATAAACAATGGGAAGAAGTGGATAAGAAAGTAGGTTTCCATGATAAAGAGGAAGACATCACATTAGAGGCTTGGGATTTCAGGGAATTTTTCAGAGCCATTAAGAATGAAGAGTTAGATTAGTTGCTCAAAGGATGAGCAACCCATTCAGCAAGGGGGTGATGATGAGCCCCAGAAATGGGTAATTATGTGGGCTCATTCTGCCTCTTATTTCGACTTAATGCACCATTTTCATTAGTTTTTTGCATGTTTTTTAGTATATTTATGCTAATAGAGTGAATTGGGTTAGTCACTTTGCCATGTAGTCTAATGTGTGTTTTATGCAGATTTTTTGGACAATTTTGGACAAAGTCAAGGAATTTATGAGAAAATGGTAGCCAAAACTCAAGGAAAACAGGGAAGAGGACTTGTAGGAGGGGTGTCTCCTTCATTAATGACACCTTTCCTTGAATCCTCCATCAGCAACTCAGAGCACAAAGGTCCACATTGATGATTCCAAGAGGCAGTCGAGCAAGTAAAGTAGGACCGTTGTTTATCTTCAGTTCTAGGAAGTCGGGTTCCTTGATTTTAGGAGGATTGTTGGAAGTCCCAATTTGTATAAATAAAGGGGCTTAGAGCCTCAATAGGTTAGCTAGTTATTAGTATATTTTCACACTTTTTTGCAGCACATTGTTCAGCTTATTTTCGAGTTCCTTTTTTAGAACAGTTTATGTAATGTAACTACTATTTTTGATAATGAAGATGAAACAGTTTTTGAGCCAGCACTGATCTATTTTAGAGGGTTGAATCTCTTGGGTTAGGAACCAACCCAAGCTACCCAGCACCTCCTACTGTGTACTTATATGTCTTTGCTTCAATTCATGAGTTAATTTCTGTTGCATAGATTCATTTTACTTTGTTAGATTAGGTTGCTTTTGATGGTTAGTATAGTTGTTTTTGTTTCAGTTGCTCAAATAGGTTACTGTAGTGATAGAATAAGATTCAAAAAGGAAAACAATAGGTCTTGATCTCATTTCTCCCTCCCTGGGACTATGATTTGAGGTCAGGGCACTACTGTTGCCACCAAAAACACAGTTTTTGCTCTTCCATGCAACTGCTAGTGTGATACTTTGATTTGGAAAGGTTGATATTGGTTCAGATTCAGTTGCCTAGATCATTTCCTATTCTTTTACCGTAGTTCTCTTGCATGCTTTACTGTTCATAGGTTACCATTCAGCAATTTCTGTTTGTAGGTCAGAATTTAGGTCAAGCTAGACAAATTTTTGTTTTCATGGTATAGTTAGTTCTTTCTTTGGTCAGCTTTGATAAGTAAATGTGTAGATCTCTTGCGGAACATCTCATCTCACCTTACATCCATAGAATAGCCAGCACCAGCCCACTCCTCATAGATTTCCCAACTCATTCGCAACATTTCGCTAATCTGCCCTAATTTCTGTGTTTTTTCCATAAAGCTGCTTTCTTGCCATTTGAACAAATCCAACCATCACGTTCGTTCTTAATCTTCCTTGACATGTTCCAGACACCTAAACACCTTCATCTAGCCTTTAGTAACCCTTTCCCATCATTTTCCACCTTCAAAACTCCAAAAATAGCTCTTGTCCTCCTCCTGTAGATCCCCTGCAACCTCCTGTAGAACTTCCTGTGAGTGGTTTTTCGAAGTCAGATCGCTATGAAAGTATTCATAAGGGTACTAGGGGATTCCTAGGACGTCTCCACACCTTCTTCACCCTCTGAAAAAGCCAACTCCATCTTCCCCTCCCACCAAACCTCTGCACAGTCACAACCAGATAAATCACAAGCATAATAATTTCACATAAAAATACTCAAAAGCACAAAAAGATGATTTATTCTCAATTCTTTTTAGAAGTAGCTTGAATAGATGCAATTTACCTTTTCAGTAGTCAATGGCACTCATTTCATTAGTTTTCATCTCTTTCCTTGCAAAAGTAGGGTTGATAGGTAAATTAGGGTTTGCCCGGGTTTGCGTTACATTTCACTTTTCCTTCTCTTTCTGCAAATAGAATAGTCCTTGTAGAATTAGTTCTCTTTCATCATAGTTAAAGCTTCTTCTGAGAACTCATAGAAGTTGGCTTAAGCTCTTAGCGAGCTTGCACCAGCTGATTAAGTGACAACCTGCAGTAAGAGCTAGTACTTGTGCATACAACACCATCGCTTCCAAGTTTGTTACGAACTATCGGGTTGATAAAAGTAAAGAGGGAAGCCCCAGGAGTTGCAGCATTATTGTTGCAATACTGGAACCCACCAGATATGTATTCCATTATGTAGGATTGTTTCTAATAGAAGTATGAAATTCCAAGGAAATGAGATAATTATCTATATTGGTCACAATATCTTATAGCTCTCTTAGACACAGGGAAAGCTACACAATGGTTGCCATCAAAATTTGTCCATGTACTTGCAATATATTCACCTAAACATCAAGGATAAGAAGGATAACAAAATTTGTGTTATTGGTTCCTTCAACTAACCTCTAGCAGTGGTTTAAACCATAATGCTTAACTCATGAACATAAGACCTCGATGGCCCCAATTGTATCATATTGCCCCTAACTTTGTTTATACATATTAGACATTGGGAGAAAGTAAATAGATCTTAGATTTTCATCTAGAAGATGAACTCTTGTGCCATCTAGGGAATTTCTATGTTCCTTCAAGCAAGCATGAGAAGCTTATTTACCATGGAAAATACAATTGTAAAAGTACTTTTACTTTCTAGAGATTTAACAAGATTTCAATAACTATATTAGATCATGCATTTTTTTTATCAATTCTTTAAGATGGCCATTTTGACACACTATGAGAAGAGTATTAGGGGGACACTTCTAAAAATTTTACTTGAGTGTGTTTGGGTCATTATGGGTTCCCATAAACCATTATTTAATAGATTGATAGTATATTTTTAAGTATTTTATGGTCCAACCTATGGCTAATGATGGATTTCAACCTAACCAAATCATCTACGCTTCACCCTCAAATTTTTGGAGAGATAAAAGTAGTTAACAAAGTGATTGTTCATATCCTAAGAATGTACAACACCAAACATCCATACACATGGGGTCATAGCCTTCCTTTTTCTTGATATTGTTAACTACTTCTAACTAATGGATAGATAGAAGTTGTTACCAGGATGATTGCTCATATCCTAATAATGTACAACTCCAAGCATCCACACAAATGGGATGAGAATCTTCCTTATTCTCAACATAGCTGAAACAAATCCCTTAATATCTATATTAATCATGCCCCTTTTTAGGCATCCTTGGGGTTCCATCCATTAACCCCCATTTAAGTAGTTTTACCCATGCTATCTACACAAGAAGAATCATTCCTATACTCAAATTAAGGCTCATAGATTCAAAATTGTTGAATAGATCTAGCACATCAAATAAAAATTTCATGATATTTTTCATAAAACTAATGCTAAGTAAAACTAACACCATGATTAGTATTACGTTCCACATAAGTTTTAGGAGGAATATGACATATGGTTGCATTTGTAAAAATAAAACCTCACAAGTCCCAATAGAAGCTTTGCCCCCAATTCAATATAAGCCTCACATCATCATGAAGGCCGTGGATGATAACAATATTCAATTAATCATTGCTCCTTTCCTTGGCTTGCACCTTATATTTAATGCAGAGTTGCTTCAATCATATTTTCTACCTCTATTAGATACCTTAAAGGTGGTAAAACACTTGGCCTTTATGAAACTCAATCTTAGCCACATCAAGCAGATCATGGAAAACAAGATGAATGGAACTCACTAGTAAACATCTAACTCTTTCAAGCCTTAAAATAAGTGTAGCTCCTTCACTAGGGAAATTGGCTCACAGGAAGTTAGTTTCAACAGAAGTTTCCCCGTCTAATGGGGGAGTTGAATGCAATTGGAAACATTGATTTCCAACATAGGATTATTGATCTGGGTGGATACTAGTGGTCACCCACTTGTTCTATCAACTTAGAATGGTTTAATTTCTTAGTAGTTCTACCAAATTAAGTATTATGTGGCCTTACTAACACATATAACATGGATTAATCTTTGTAACGGTATAAGAAATGATCTAAATGGATTTTGTATCAAAAACTCACTGACCCAAGAAGCTTAGTCCATATTTATTTTTTCACATTATCTCTTAGGGTCAAGGTTCTAGATTTTCAAGGTTGCAACTTGGGGCTCCATACTTTATGTTAAAATGATAACCTTGACCTCTTGTAATTTCTTATTGCAAGTGAGCATAGCTAACACATCTCTCTTTAGAGATAAGCGACCCTAATCTATCTAGTTTGTATTGCATTGGATTTTAAGATCTTTCTTTTATTTAGTTCATTAATAGAGTTTGATTTCCATATTATTGTGTTATTTACAGTATATGTGTGTGTTTCCATTATATTTTTTCCTTCATTTCATTCTCCACATAATCTAGATTAACGGAGACATGCATCAATTATTTGTTCTTATTAATCCTCCCATCCATAAACATTTTTCATTATCTAAAGTATTTATACATACCATTTTATGCAATGTGGTTGATGGGATGTCACCCCTAGTTTATGTCATAATATTAAGGGTAGTTGACAATCTAGTTACTATGAATGTCCAAGAGTGATATATGTGGATAGGAAGTGTTAATTCTATTAAAGAGGCAGTGGTTCAAGAATTTGGTGTGGATTCTTTTGTCTTGAATGATTTTCATCATTGTGTAACTAACGTGATGTTTAAGCCTTGGAAAAGTTGAAAGCATTTCCATTTCCATCACGAGTTTGGAACTACTACATCAGTTCTTCTTTATCTTGCCTATTCTATAGAGGAATCTACAAAATTGCCATCATAAATTGTCATTGTGTGCTCTTGCTATGAGGATTTCATTGTCAATTAGCCCTGCTTATGATATTTGGATGTCTACCTTCGATTTTCTTGTGAATTTTAATTTTTCTTGCTTGGATATTGCCCGAAGACAATTTTTATGTCTGTTACTATAATTTCACCTTTCAATTAGCATTAGTATCTCCTTGCCATGATATTTTAGCAATCTCTTTGATAGGTGTGTGATATTTTGTTCATTAAGTATGCCTTATGGTATTATTATGTCACTACTCCGCAATGACATATAGGATCGATGTTTTTATATTAATCAATTTGTACCAAACATTTTGCGCATTTACAAAGTTCAACTTTGGGTTTGTTTTCTCCAATGCAATTGACATATGAGCACCACCGAATTAGGGCTCTAAAGCTCAAAATGATGGCAGAAAACTCAGAGAGAATTAATGACTTTACATTTCCTCTAATACTGGAGTTGATTAGATGGTAAAGGAGTATGCCATCCATTTATTTATATTCAATGTTTTCCTTCTAATCATTACGTACTTGTAGCCCACATATCCAATGCTTCCCCACTATGGCGTACGGGTGTAGTCTCAATAGTTGATGGGGATTATTTTATTTATTTATTTATGGCACCTGCCATCGGGTGCAGTGTGACACTGACACCTCTCTTCCCAAAACCTCCTCCAACGACGCTAGAACCTCCTCCCTTTTGGTGCCTCCTCATTGGTATCGCTCAACCATGTCAGAACCTGCTAACAAGAAGTTCATCGATATCAATTTGGCCTTTTGATGCCACCTCATGTCTTTCCCCCAAACAAATTTCTTAAGAGAGGTTAGAGTATATTCTTCACAAGAAGCCAAATCCAAAGAAGAAGAAGAGGAACATAGATCACACCTTAGGATTGCACATCCAACTATCGTGTATGGCCATCAAGAAACTTCTTCTTGACCAGACCATCGGCTCAAAGAGGACCATTCAAGAAACCTTCGGTGAAAATACCAACACAAGCAAGGCTCTCAAACTGTAAGTGAACATCTATAATTTTTGCTACTTTTCAAATATAAGGAAAAAATAAGCATTTGTTTTCTCATTTATGGTAAGAAATTTGAGTGAGATGCAGTGATAAAGGTGTTTCATAGGGCTAATGTATATATTTTGCAAGTTGGTGAAGAAATATAGCATCAAGTTCTTCAGATGTGGAAGGACAACCAATCAGTTTGTGTATATGGTTAAATTTGTGGAAAATGTGCTTTGGAGCCTTTTCTTATGGCTAGGTTTCATTGCAAGTTTTTTTTTTAATAGCTTTTTAGCCAATTCTTCTTGATTTAAGGGAGGTGTTTCTATGCTAATTTTGTAAATTGTTGATACAAGTGCTAATTCCCCCTAACATGAGAAAGTTTGAAAGGATAGAAGAGGAAAATGTTGTGGGAATGATATGATCATAATGTTAAAGAAAGGGAGGATTTTCCTAACCTAACTAGTTACTAGAAGAACAAGTAACTGCAACATCGATAGTAACATACAAGTAAGTGTTTGGTAGAGCCTAGATTGATAACTTATTCAGTCGAAACAATTCATTTTCTACCAAAACATGCATGTGTATTTGTGAACCAACACTTACAATTTTATATATATATATATATATATATATAGATATATATTCCGCAGAAAAATCGAACCATCTATTGATATAAGAAGGTTACATAGCATAATGAAAAGCATTTTTGTTTCCCTTCTTTCAGAGTAACCAAAAACAGTTGTTTGTGGATATTTTCAGATATTCCTCCAAACAGCCCTGTCAAAACCATTCTTTAGGACAACTAGATAAGTTGTGGTTTCCCCAACCCCCGGCTTCCTAGTAGGAAAACAACCGAAACAGGGTGAGGGACAAACCACCATGTCAAAAAACCAGATAGTAGGCATTGTGCTGGCTGTATGATAGTTTAGTATAAAAAAAAGACAGGAACTCAGGCCTCCAATGAGAGGGAAACAACACTGAGTCCTGTTACAGTTTATATAATAACTGAAATTTTTTGCAGCAGTATATACAAAGAAATAGAAAGCTAGAAAGTGAAAGAGAATTGTGGGCAGCTCACAAGTTATGCAAAAACGGGAGGAGCAAGTCGCCTTGCCACCCCATCCACCACTTCTTCTACTGACCATGCGCCCAAATCCTGCTCAGTGCCTTTTTTAGAAAGGTTGTCTGCTTCTGTGTTTCTTTCCCTGAAAATATGACAAATTTGAAGCTTAGAAAAACAATTTTTAAGTCGAACAATCTCATTAAGCAAAGGAGTTAAAAGAAAATTCCTGCAATGATGCATTCCATTGGCCCACTTGATTGTATTCAGAGAGTCACCAAATATCTGAGCCTCATGCTCATTGCGCAAAGAGAGCCAGCAAAGAAGCAAATGTAAGGCTTTTAATTCAGCAAAATTATTTGTTCCGATGCCAAGTCCAATGGATGCTTTGAGGAGAATCCCCGAGGGAAAGTGGATAACCAAACCAGCGCTGCATTTCTTATTCATATCTAAGGCCCCATCAAAGTAAGCCCACGGGATGGAGCCCTTTATTTCTTCTATCTGAACAGGCCTGGTACGCTGAGAAGAGGAGGGAGAGGGTATGCTTTCATAAATGACCACTCCCTCTACTGCTAATCGAGCAACGGGAAAGAAAGTATCTGTGAAAATCAGGCGGTTTCTGGCAAGCCAGATTCCCCACACAACCAATAAGGGCAGCGTTCTAACTCTATCATTGGGAGCGTGCTGCCACCAGCTGTTCCAGGCCTCAGAAATCTCCTCCCCCTCCCAACTTAGGGGGATATTAGTCAATCGTAGCATTTCATTTTAGAGGCTTTTAGAAAAGGGACAGGCAAGGAAGATATGTTGGGGAGTTTCCTCGCTCTCCTTACACAAAGAACACCACCCAGGGCCATTTTTCCCCCTTTTTTGGAGAAAATCCCAAGTGGGTACTTTTCCTTGTAGAACACACCAGAAAAATAGTCAAGTCTTGGCTGGCCCTTTCAATTTCCACAATGACTGGGCCCACTAATTTGGTTCCTCCCACCCCTTTTGGGACATAAGCCAGTCATATCCCTTCTTAGGAGAGTAGAAGCCTGCCTGTGAATGCACCCATCTCAGCTCGTCTGGCTCATTGGTAATACGAATGTGAGAGTTCAGCAGACCAGCACGGAAATCCCTCCATTCCTCTTGCCATCTTCCTTCTAGGGCGAGGAAATCCCCTGATAACCACTCTTGTCGCCAAATAGATGAGTTTACAGGATCAACAATTTGACAGAGAAAGAAAAAACCTCTGTTATTTAGATGTTCGATCAGATCCCGTGAGAGGGCGTATGAGTCCGGGCAGCCCACCCACGGATCTCTTCCAAGCCTTACTGAGCTGCCATCACCTACTTTCCATGCCAACCCTTTTTCAATAATCTGTACAACTGCCACCAAAGCTTTCCAGATAACAGAGGCGTTTTTTGATGATTTGATGGGCTGTCTGATCCATTCCAAAGGAGAGATTGGGTCGATATACTTTCTTCTGGTCACAGCAGTCCAAAGATTGTCCGAAACTACCAGCCTCCAGGCTAATTTAGCAGCTAATGACTGAGAGAAAGGAAACAAGTCCTTTATCCCCCATCCACCCCAGCATTTTGGTCTGACAATTTTATCCCATGCGACCCAGGGAGTAACATGGTCCTTCTTCTGTCCAGTCCATAAGAACCTGCTGCAGATTTTATTTATTTTCAGCAGAATGCATTTCGGCACCCAGGTGAGACTAGCCCAGTATACAGGGATGGCCAAAACCACAGATTTAATCAAAACTAACCTGCCAGCCCTTGACAGCCATTTAAAGCTCCAATGTTTCATTCTGTCCTCAATTTTCACCAAAAGCCAAGACCAGTCTTGAACCCTGTAGGAGTCAGGCTTAAGCAAAAAACTGAGATATTTGAAGAGGTAATGAAGGGACTTTGCTTCAAAAGGGAGTAACTCTTTTGCTCTGTTCACTTCAGAAATTGAGAGCCCTGCAGTAGTGATGGAATATTTTTGATCATTTATGACCAGACCTGTGGCTTTTAGGAAAATGTCTAGAATCCTTCTAATGCAGCGGCAGTCATCCTGACTCCCATCACAAAATAATAGAATATCATCTACGAATAGGAGGTGAGTTACCCAAAGATTAATCCCAACTTCAATCCCTTTCAGATCACCCTGTCTCTTTGCCGCTTTGATCATTAAGCTTAATCCTTCAGCTGCGAGTAGGAACAGCAGTGGGGAGAGAGGACATCCCTGGCGCAGACCCCTTTGAGGATTGAAAAAATCCGAAGCAGCACCGTTGATTAGGACAGCAATCGAGGTCGAAGAAACACACCCCATAATCCATCTCACAAAGTCATACGTGAACCCAAGGTGCATTAGGAGAAGCCTTAGATACATCCAGTTGATTCTGTCATATGCCTTAGAAAGATCTATTTTGATGATGGCCCCTTTTTTCCGACTCTTTTTGAGGCTGTGAAGGGTTTCCTGAGCTACTCCAACAGCCTCATTAATTTGTCTTCCATCCAGAAAGCCAAATTGTTCCAAGGAAATGTTTTTGGAGAGGAAAGGTTTTAGCCTGGAGGCAACAATTTTTGCAATAACCTTGTATAAGCAGGTGCACAGTGAAATGGGGCGAAAATCATTAAAGGAAGAGGGGTGGTCGGACTTTGGGATGAGGGTCAGGAAGGTAGCCTTGAAGGGTTGGTAGACCAAACCTGAGACCCTGGATTCTTCCACCACCGCAATTAGATCTTCGCCTGGGGCGTCAAAAAAGTGAAGGAAGAATTCCACCGTCCGACCATCCAGTCCCAGGCTTTTCTCTTTTTGCATCGACTTTAGAATAGCTTCCACTTCATCTTTAGAGACCGGAGACATCAAAAGATCATTGCCTTCTTCATCAATGAATCTTGGGAAGAATTGAGCTACTCTTATAACTTCAGCAATAGAAGCTTATGTTGGAGCTCTAAATAGATCTTTGAAGTAGGCAACCCCAAGAGAGGCAAGCTCTTCAAAGGACTAAGCCTTTTCCCCATTCTCTTTTGGCATTTCCCAAATGGTATTTAAATTTTTCCTTCCTTTGGCATATTGTTGGAACAATTTTGTGTTTTCATCCCCCACTTGGAGCCAGATAGCCCTGCTCTTCAATCGCTAGCTTTCCTCCTTTACCTGAAGAATTTTCCTTCTAGCTGCTTCAAGCTTCCGGATTCTGTCTCGAGAGTCCAAGGTGGCATAGCCACCACCTTCTGGATCTTCCAAAAGCTCAAGTTCGGCATTTATAACCCTTAACTCCTCATCTTCCTTCAATGTCTTTTGAAGAACCCAGGCTTTAATTGCAGCCTGCAAAAGTTTTAGGTTATTCATGAAAGCCTTACTCCGACTCAGCCCCTCCTCATCAGCTGGCCCATCCTTCCTCCAAGTAGTATGAAAGAGAGTTTCAAAGGAGTCATCAGCAAGCCAAGAGGCATTGAATTTGAAAGGGGACCCAGGTTTTTTTAGAGTTCCTTTTTCCTCCATCAGAATTGGGAAGTGGTCGGACAGGCCCCCTTCACCCACCCAATGTCAAAAAATGGAGAATTTTTCAGATAAATCTTCACCTATGATAAAACGGTCCAATTTCTTACCCACCCAGTCATCACTCACTCTTTTATTTCGCCACGTAGGTCTAGATTTGAGGAGCGTAAGATCGACCAGATGGGAAGAGGCTATCTTGGAAAGGAAAAAGTCTGAAAGAGGGTCCACACGAGCATTTGTTCCCCAAGATTCCAAGACCCCCAGAGAGAAATTGAGGTCCCCTCCAATGATCAGATTAGGGTGGGCAAGAAAAGATTTTTGGAAAAATGAAGACAAGAACAACTCCCTCTCCTGACAAGGCCCATAAACATTGAGGAGAAGAAGAGGTAGACAGAGCTCCTTAGAGTAAAGCTCCAACACCAAAGAGTGATCATACCCCCAAGCGGAGATTTCCCTGAGATTTCCTGCTTTATAGCCTGTGACCACCCCCCAGAGCGACCATTTGCATCAAGGGCTTGAAAGAGCCAACCAGGAAGCAGTTTAGATAAAAGAGCTATAATTTCCTCCCCTTTACCAAGAGTTTCTTGAAGCATAAGAATGTTTGGGTTATTTTGTCTGATCAAATCCCTCAAAGCTAGTTTTTTGGGCTAACCAGCTAACCCCTTACAGTTGTAGGAAAGAAGGATCATTTCAAAATGTCAGGGGGTGGCTTTACTGCTCTAAGCAACCCAATCAGGGATTTTTGTTTTCCATCAACGATATCCATAATTGCCTTATGTTGAGCCTTTGAAATATTTGATTTCCTCCCTCTTGATTTTCTGGGCCCAATTGGCACCAAGTCCTGCTCTAGACCACCAAGAGCTGTGTCTTTCCCATGACGATTTGCCAGCGATCTCAGGTTGTAGGGGGGAACAACAGAGGAGGGTATTGACTCCAAAGTTTTGCAAGGGACCAGGGATTCAACCGGAGAAGGATAAGGGACACCAGAAGGCGAAGGCACCGAGACAACTAGGCTGTCAACCGGGTGGGAATTTAAGTTCAAAGTGGAGAACTCCATCTGAAGCTTCGTGGAGGGACCAGGCTTAGAACCAGCAGAGACAGAAGCTAAAACAGAAGAACAAAGGGAAAAAGGGGGAGATAGAGGCATACCCGCCGGTGAAACTCCTGTTGTCTCAGCTGCTGAAGTAGTCTGAGAGGCGGTCAACATAGGTGCGTTCTTAGGGAGCAAATCGGGAACAGGCTGCTGCATAGGGGCGCTTGATGTCACGATCTCCAAGCCGGCCTCTAAGTCTTCCTCCAAGGGTTCTTGTGGGGCATCCAAACCTAGGTGAGGAGCAGTAAAAACCACCGGCTTTCTGGTCACTTTAAAAGGATTTCTTCTATGGCGATGTCCCAGAGGGAACTCTTTGGCCAGATGCCCATATTTATGGAATTTGTGGCATCGGAAAGGCAAATTATCATAATCCAGCTTTTGAAGGAACTCCATCTCTCTGTATTTTAACATCAAGGAATCTGCAAGCCCTTCTCGGGGATTTAGACTCACAAGAATCTGTGCCACACTAAGATCATCAATTTGCTCAAAAGACTTGTCAACCTCCAGAAACTTACCCAGAGTGTTCCCAATGGAAGTGAAAACCGAATCAAACCAAAACTGAAGAGGAAGCCCTGGAAATTTAACCCAGACTGGAGATTCGTTCATTTTTTCTGTCTGGGCATCAAACAAAGGAGTCCATCTGCGAAGGAGGACTGGACGTTTGCCAAAACACCAATTCCTGTCAAGAACCCAATTAACATGATCTTTATGGGAAAAACGTAGAGTAAACCAACCTCTTTCCAGGGCTTTAATCTCCACTGGTTTTCCTGGTGCATTTGTCCATTTTGATTAAACCCAGTCCCGGATATAATCAGCCGTGTATTTCCTCCCACGCACTCTACCTACTAGTCTAGACTCAGAGGCTGCCATAACTTCTTCAACCCGAATGTCCACTCCGAGGGTGCAGCAAGGCCGAAGCTCCTTTTTTCTGATAGAAATCTACTTTTTGCACTTCCCCCCCACCACTGTCGTCTGCACATCACCCACCCCTAGTTCCGTTGATGGCCGTGCTTCAGAACCCTCTACACCGGGCAGCCCCTAGCTCCTGTCCTCCTTATCACTATTTGCACTAATGTCACAATTCTCTGAACCCTCAAGCAAGGGCTCCTTTGCTTTCTATCCCTTCTCAGCAGCTGTGGCAACCCTAGATTCGGGAGCCCCCTGAAAGCTCACCTCTATTCCAACTCCCAATTTCTCCTGATGGATTCCAATTCCAAGTCCATGGCCTGTATCTCCGACCTGATTATCTTTCTGAGACCGAGCCCGACTCACTTGAGCAGATAGATCTGCCAAGTGCCTAGAGATTGAATCCAGCTATTTGCTTTGATCTGGGGCCCTAAAATCACCTCCTGACACCCAGGGAAACCCTTCTCCTGTGACGGGCCTTTTTCCAGCCTTATCATTTGCAATTAAAGGCCCTTTCAATACATGCAACCCACGACTTGCCACCACATCCTCTAGTCCTCTTGTGAGAGGGGGAAAAACTGAGAGATCGGACCCCAAGGATAGGGAAGGAGGCCTGTGAACAAAAATGCGATCCCTACCAAAACTTTCACCTCTGGAAGAGCCACCCCTTATGGATGAAACAACAAAATCAACCTTCCGATCGTCAGCCAAGTCAGGGAGAGCACCTTGTTCTTTGTTTGGAAAACCAGCTTTCACAGTCGCTTTGGGGAAAAAGCGTTCAAGGTTCTGGGCTGAAACTTCATGCCCCCATACAGTGAGAAGGTCCTCTGGTGCCGGATCTAAATCCACAAAATCATGATCGAGCCCCATCCCTGCCGTTTAAACCAAACCCTAGCCCCACACCGCTGAAACTGGAAACCCGTGGCAGATCAAAAGTAAACCCCATCGCGCTGTGTAAAAAACAAAGAAAAAACTTAACCTGCATGCTGGCTGGGGTTAAAACCAAGCCGTTTTCCTACCTCGGATGACGCTATTCAATGCTGGCTCGAAAAAGTCCAAATGGGGAACAAGGCCCTGATAGGTGAGGTACGCCTGTCACATCTCATCGCCCGTGTGGCCTGAGGCAGGCCTAGCCTGCAGAAAGTTACAGGTCTGCCATTCACAGGAAAACCCTAGCTCCACCCAATGCAGCCCCTCACCCATGAACCAACACTTACATTAGTTAGATCTAGAAATTCATACCAGTAGCCCAAAAAGAGTTTAGATGGGGCTACAACAACTCGACTCATTTGTAGACAAAAAATCTTGGGAATCCAATTCTTTTTTTTTCATTTCTTTAAGTCATGAATTCTCTACTATAAACAATACTCACGCAATGTCAATTATGTAACTGAGGCTGCTATGCAGGCTAAGTACTTGTCTACGTGCTCACACAACGTTCCTTTTCTCTTATTCTTTTAGCATATTCTCTTATGTCCAATCTTTCAAGAAACCTCCTATGATTGCACACATTGCCTAGTTTATCATTAGAAACATCCATAGAAGAACCAACAACAACGAAGTTGAAGATTTATACCTATCCGTTTAAGAACCAGTTTATTTGGTTAATCAAGTTTATCCAGTCAAAGAAGCAGTTCCAAATTCAGTTCCATATTCTGTAATAGAGATTCATTCATCTGCGCATGTTACAACAGTTGTATGATATTGTACCCACAATGCTCTAGCTACCCTTGTTATTTTCTTTCCTTTTGCCTTTGGTTCTACTCATGGTGCTCCTTGTGTGATTGGTTTAATGTGGGAGTCCATAGGGGCACGTGGGTAACATGCAAGCTCATCTACTTATTACATAAAAATTTCATATTTGATTTAATTTAATATCTATAATATTTAATATTTTCTTTTTTATTATGATTTATTTATTTATTTTTTAATTAAATTTTATAATGGAAAATGTGGCTCTAATCTACATGGATTACATGTGGATGTCTCCAATAAAGAAAAATCCAGGGAAGGTCTCCAATAAAGAAAGATTGTGTAATTTTTTGGAATAAGGTGGCTTATCTTTCTACTTCCCAAGTTTATTCACTTCAACATAAACTCACAAGGGTAGGGAAATCTATGTTGAGCCTCTATTAAATGTTTAAAACCTATGATTTCCAAAAAACCACAATTTTTTTGTGACTCTATGGGTCAGCGGTATTAGGGTTGTTTTGATCAGAATATGTATAACATGGCCATGGTTTAATTAAGTTATTTCAATTCTTATGTTTATAATGGTCAGGGTTTATGATAGTTGAACATCTATAAGGTTTTAGGGACAACGAAGTTGTGTTAGTTGAAGATGCCTCAGATGATTACTCTTGAAATTATTCGTTGTGTGTCATCTGAACCTTTTTGGTTTTGAATGAAGCAACTCTTCTGGGGCACTAATTTAACAAGGGTTACAGGGGCCAATTATTGCATGATTTGTGCACTTTGTTTTTTTTACAATGTGGTGCTTCAATCACTTAGTTTTTTTTTCCCGCATTCTGGTATTTCAATCTGGTATTAATATTATGTTGGGGTTTAATTTTGTAGTGGAGGGAGCATGGAGGTTGATTTCTCAGATATTTTGTAGGAATGCCAAGCATACAAGGTAGTGTTGCTCAGGCCTTATGATTGTTAGGATGGTGTTGGGATTCTGTTTTATCTATATTGGTTCTAGGGGTAGATTACCAAATTTCTTGTAACAAAGAAAGTATAGCACAAGATATAACTAATACTTGCATAAACTCATATGAACTGATGTCTGACATGCATCTTCTTGTTACAAAGCTATGAGATTATCTTTGTGAGTTTGAGATATGATCCTTAAGCTAAATGAAGGTCCTTCTATCTTTTTTTTGTTTGTGGTGCTCCCTATGTGAATGGTTTAGTGTGGGATTCCATAGGGCACATGGAAAACATGTAAACTCTTGTGCTTATACCATAATATTTTCATATTTAATTTAATTAATATTTATACTATTTAATATTTTATTTTTTTTAATGATTTTTTTTAATTTTTAGTTTATTATAATGGAAAATGTGGCTCTAATCTGTATGGATTACATTGAGATGTTGTGTCGCGTTGTAGAAACTTCCATAGGAGATCTCCAACAGATAAAGCTTGTTTCATTTACGCTATAAGTTTAGAGGTTCTACCATGTAAGTTTTTCTGATTGAATTCATGTTAGACTTCCCAATTTCTTAATTTTGTTGCTTGTAAATATTTTATACAAAGTATTGATATGCATTTTCACTTTTTTAAATGTAGTTCCAAAACAAATTTTGGAGGGGAAATTTTGGAAGGTTATTCACGTGAGATTACAAGGGTACCTAACATTGGACAATTGGAATTGTTTGGATGGCTAGTGGCTGCAACTTTGTTGGCATTGATGTCAACAATCATGTTGGGAGATGTGTTGGGAAGTTGGCATTATCTAACTCTTGACAAGAGTGTTGGCATTGATGTCAACCAGAATAGCATGGATTTTTATGGTAGTAGATATGTCAAACTCAACAAGAGTCCCATGGTTGTTGCAATGCTCTATAGAGAATAATCACAATAGCAGGCTTATTGGAGAAGCCATAAAAAGAATACTATGATGGTTGGGAGTCCCAGAATTTGGAGGAGATTTTGCCTTAAGAGATTAGCTTAGATACACTTGGAACTAGGATATTTGGTTATCTCTCTAAAATATCTTTCCAACGGTATGTGGAAGTCCAGAAATGGCCTCCTAGATCAAAAGTTATTGACTACCGAAGTTATGGTTTTAAAGTCCAAGGCAAGCTAAATTTTGGACCCTAGAGATTTCGAAACCCGAAATATCGGAGTAGGTCGGCAATTCAGAGATCGGAAGGGGGAATACTGCAGCAAGAAAAAATTAAGATACTCAAATAATGAAGGTCATAAAATCGAAACCTCGGGACCACATAACATTAGGAGCCAAATTTTGGAAGGCATGGTATCGGAAGAACTGAGCTAGTCATATCGAGGTCAAAGCAGATGGCATGGGAAGGCATATCGAAACCTTAGAGTAGAGGGAATATTGTAATGATAAGAACATTGGAGGAAGCAATATCGGAGATATAACCCCATAAATCCTTAACAATTGAAATTGTTTATAAGCGTCGAGGTTTGAAAAGGTCAAAAGTACAAAGGAATTCATTGAAAAACCAAGAACCAAGAGGACCTTTTCTCTCTACTCTTGAAAGACACATGGAAGTAGATGATTGGAGCTTAGGAGATAACAAGGTAGATGAAATTAGCATGACATGGATGTACAATGGACATGTGGCAGTTTGATTTGACATTCTTGATAGAATAATAGGGAAAATCGAGGTGATATGTGTCACCACTAAGGAGATGCCATGTGGAGTTGATGACATCAGCATGATGTCATCTCGGAGGTTGGAACTTTAGAGGTTGGAGTTTTCATAGCTCCCTTGTAATTTCATTGGAAGAAAATTTCTGATACCAAGGGCTCTGATGTTGTGTTGACACTTGGTCGTGGAGTTCAAAGAAGTGAGGGCAAGGAGCAAGTCTATCACCCAAAGTGCTATGAGCATTTCAGAGGTCGGAATTTCAGAAGTCCTTTGAAATTGAATTATGAAGGAAGTATCGATATAGGGAGCTCTGATGTGGTGGCACTTGGTCATGGGAGACCCAAAGGACCAAGGGAATAGAGAGGGGTTAGCACCTAAGTGCTATGACGAATTTCAAATCTCAGAGTTTCGTAACTCCAATGCAAATGCTTTATGAAAAAGTTCCAATGAAAGGGGCTCCAATGTATGTTGGTGACTGGATGTAAAAACCCAAAATAATGAAGGGCAAGAATAGTAAACCAAGGAATATATGCCCCGGGGAGGATCTGAAGGCCTTAACACATTAGTGCTAAGTCGTTGGTCACAACTCTTGGTTCCATGGGGTAAAATAAGAAAGGGCCAAGCAAAATGAGCTCGAAACCTTAAGACCTTGTAACACCTTTTTAATACAAGTTACAATATGGGGAGCCTCGATACTATTGTACAAAGGAGAATGAAGTTGTTGATCACAACATATGGTCTCATGGAGAGGAAACAAGAAAAGGGGCTAAGCAAGAAGGAGCTAAAGGCATTGAAATTTAGTAAAATCATAACATTGTTTTATTAAAAGCTATGATGAGTGGAGCTTCGATATGGCAGCAAAGAGGTGTATGAAGGACAGTTGAGTCAGCAGCCAAGTAAATGAGCGTAGAAGAGGTTAGTGTCGTATGAATTTAATGGCGACTATTGTAGGTAGGAGAAAGTGACAGAGAATACCATGATTGCACGGGATGATTTGACAAAGTTTTCCTCTAAGCTGAGAAGTAAGCCACCTCTAATTTTCTCATGCACGACTCAGTGTATTAAATCAAGAACATAGAATCCATCTTGAGGTACAGTCAAGCTCAGAGAGCCATGAATAAGCATGGGAGCCCTAGATGAAGTGTATATTTGGACTAAGATTGAATTCTCAGCATAGAGAGTCACAGAGAGAGTTGGTGAAGCGCTTAGGACCCCATACGCCAATTTTAATAAGGCAGTAGTGGCCTAGTCATATGAAACAACTAAATGGAGATCCATTCCTGGAGGTACACTCTTAGGCAATGTGGATGGTACCAAAGGCAAAATCGATCAGTTTTCAACAGAGGAACACAGTTGAGCAATGTGACGGAAAGCAACATTATTGAGTGAGTTGTGAGGAGAGATATTTGTGAGTGTGTTGTTGTGTGAGGCCAAGTGAGCATGTTCTATAGAGAAAGTTTGGATAGTTCCTATGCAGAGGAAATACCCAAAGAGAGCCAGTGATACTATGAGAAAGGTCTAAGATGCCTGTGCAGAGGGAGAAGACCTGGAGAGCATGTGCTACAATGTGAAAGGCCAAGAAGAGATTGTTGAATAAAATGGGTCGAGAGTTGAAGTGCATGTTTTTTAATAATAGAGAACAAAGTGTTATGTGGGTTGTGATGAGTGATTATTGTTGAGCAAATCAGTGTGCTATCTTATAGTGAGCAGAGAACAAAGTTGATATCAGGCAGAGTGGCTGCCATCTACAGAGAACATTGAGTTCCTTATTGAGTGTGGGTTGGAGCCTGCATACAGGAAGTTGGTGCTTCCATATCTAGTGGGTGATTAAGAAGTCTTGGGGGTTGGTGCCTCCTGCAATTTGGTGCTTTCATAAATCCAAGGAGTTGCAAGTTGGTGCTTGCAACAAATCCGTGAAGTTGGTGCTTCACATGGTGCTTCTGGTAAGATGGACAGGTGTCTACAAAATGAGGGAGTTGGTGCTTCCTGCTAGTGGGTGCTAGCAAACAATCAAAGGGATTTGGTGCTTCCTATGAGTGTTGGCTCGCAAATTGATTGATGTAATAGAGTAGGTGCTCTTCTTTTACATCAATAACAACAATAAGAATTGGTGGTTTTTTTCCCAAAAGGGTTTCCACGTAAAACCTCATTGTATCATGTGTTCGTTGCTCATGATGTGTATGCTTGTATGGGTTGATATGGTTGTTGATATGGTTTGTTAATGGTTTTTCACATTTACTACATGCCAAGTTTGAATGAAGAAATATAAATTGGGATAAAGTTAAAATTAACCTTAATACTAATTCACCCCCTCTTAGTATTAACTTTGTTTCCAACAATTGGCATCAGAGCCTAGTTCCTTTAGGAATATATTAACTACTAGAAGGTATATTAAAGGGAAACAATGGCTAATCAAACTTTGCTTACATATAAATGAGTTCCATTCTTAAATCGATCAAAGTATGTATACCAAAAGGTTAGAATGGAAGCCTATTTAATGGCCTTGGATTTTGATGTATGGTGCTCTATATTGAATGGAGAAAAGAGTCAGCAAAATGAAGAAGCCAAGGAGGTTATCATGAAAGGTTTTTCGAAGCAATATGTTGAGAAATTAAGGCATTGCAATAAAACAAGGGAAATGTTGGGCATACTACAATTTCTATATGAAGGAGATAACCATGTGGCTCAAGAAGAGACGGAGGAGCCCTGCTGCTCTAGGAATGAACCAGAATATGTAGAAGTTGTTTCTCATCACATTCGTGTTGATGATGAAGAACTCTTAGAAGGGATACCATGCTACTTAGAAGTTAAGCTATTGATGTGTGATAAATGAAAAGGGATAGGTCATTCATTATCTAGATGTTCATGTGAATCACTTGAAGATAGAGGTATTTATGCATCTAGTAGTTGTAATGAATATAGACCCACTTTAGTAGCAATAGAAAAATAGGGATCCTTAGAGGAAGAAGAGAGATTCCCTGTGCGCTCATCGATATGAGAAAATGAGAGTATATCCCATGAAGGGGATAGGGGTATCACTGAAAATGATGAAGATGGAATACCCCTTAGACCCATGGAAGACTCCATGGACACAGAGATGAGATTAGATCTTTATGGTGACTCAGCTAGCACCTTTGATAGTGAATAAAAGGATCTAGATGAAAGGATCATTTTTAGAAAGAAGTTTATCTCAGCTCTAAAGGAGATCAAGGACCTATCAGAGGTAAATCTCAAGCAAGAGGAGCAATTGAAAATTTATGATCTTGAGAATGAAAAGTTGATCAAAACAATAGTTGATATAAATAATCAGCAAGAAGAGGCTAGCAGATTACATGGGAGGTTAACCATTCAGCTAGGTGAAAGAGAAGCTCATTGCAAGAGACTACAAAATGTAGTCGCATTGAGACATGACTTAGAAAATTCAAACAAATAATTGTCTCAATACCAGAAGCTTTAGGAGAGCACAAAGGTTTTGAATGAGATGCTTGTTAAGCATAGATCCCCTCTCATCAAAGTTGGTTTGGGTTTCAAATAAGAACCAAGCTCCAAGAAGGAAAAGGCTGGAAGGTCAACCACCCATGTAAGGGCAATAGGAAATTCCAACAATAAAAAAGGAAAATAGATGGTTGTACAGTAGAAATAACAAGGAGAGCAACAACAACAATAGAAGAAAAGGTAGCAGCAGAAGGATAAGAAGCAGAAGCTAGGAGAGAAGCAGAATAAAGTTAAGCAACAAACAGAAAGGATGTAGGGTAGTAATGCAAACTGCCATGGAAGACATGAGGAACTAGTAGGGGTCCTTTCCTCCTCAAGGACAAATCCTTTAAAGAAAAGGTAATTTATGTCATCAAAATCATTTTTATGGGTATTGTTTTTCTTGTAATAAGTCTGGACATAAAGCCATGGATTGTAGATGGCATGCAAGAAAATAAAGTGTGTGGAGAAATAGTAGGAGAAGGCATGTTGGAAGTTATAGGAGTCTTGAAAATATTTTTGTTAGTGATAGTAATTCATTTACCCCATTCTTAGGCCAAATTGAATGCTAAATTGTGGCAACTTTGGGCACAAGGAAGTAGGTTGCAAAAATGAGAAGTCGAAGCATGCACCCCAGATGATGCAGCAAAATGAAGCAAGTCAGCCACTAAGGATGAATAGAAATAAAAGAGCAAATGAAGCCAAGTTTTTCTCCATCACTCTACGTCAAAAGGACTTGCAGAATAAAGGAAGGAGACAATTCTTTGTAGCCTCTAGCTGCAATCAGCACAAGCCTCAAGTGAAGAATGGAAGCGGAAACCCAATTACCATTCTCTTACAAACAAATTAAAAAGGAAGCAAGATGATTTGGGTTGAAGAAGAGAAATTGAAGTAGAAGTTTCCTCTAGCCATGCACAGCCAAGAGAAATCCCAAACATGGGAAAAGAAGAAGCTGAAAAGTAATGCTTCAGTCAAGATTCGACCATTGAAGGTTTGGAAGAAGAAAAAAATTATTTGCTTAGGGGAGTAGATCCTTTATTTATCTTTAGTAAAAGAAGAGAATGGCCTTAAGGTAGGTTGAATAAGTTAGATGCAGGAAGAAAGAAGGTAAAGACAAAGAGTTGCATCTAATTGCTAAAGGTATGGTTGAGTCTCCTTGTTGATTACAGTGATGAATTTGTTTATTTTGAATATATCAAAATTGCAACAGAAGAAGAGAGTGCAACCAACTTGAGTTCAGGGGGAGTAAACAACAACATTTTATGTTGTGAAGTGAATATGATCTATAGTAGAAGTGTGGAATGACAGGAATCCCACAACCAAGTCAGGTCCATAGGACCAGTCCCCACGCAAAAGGCAAGGAAGCAGTTGTAAGAGATCATAGAGCATTGGATCAGGGGGGACTGCTTTGATAGTTGTGGCAGGCATGAATTGTCAACCTTGGAAAGGAATATTGTTGAGTAAATAAAAGGTTTGCATCTTGGGTGAAATACACTTATTTCATTTAAGTGATGAATTTGATTATGCCTAACACTCTTATGCTCATGAACACACTTGGTATAAGTCATGTGTGTGCCTTAACTTTCAATTGGTATCACTATGTCAAATGATAGTTTGGGCTCATATGGAGTAAACTTGTGTGAAAATGCGCATTTCTTTCTGAGAGGAAATATTAAATTTTCTTGGTATATTGTCCCATTTGTATCCATTTTTTTTTTGGTACAATTGATATTGATTAAGCAGCATCCCATATTTTGGAGTATGATCTCAGGGGAAGAAGTGATTGTGAAGCGCAGGAGAAGTGAGCATAGAGGATTATGTAGAAGCAATAGTAAACAACAAGATGAAATGCATCACTAATGATTGGTATTTGCAGAAACAACAATACCATGAGAAGGTTATGTTAGAAAATTATATATTATAGAGTAATGGAACACATAAAATATTGTAGAAACATAAACACAGAAAACACATAAAAACAAGAGAGACGCAGATATATGTGGTTCACCTAATTTGGGCTACATCCACGAAGAAACAACCAGTCATTCCTTTTATATTATCCAGTAAAATGAAGAGATACAACCTACAGCAGATCCGTTGTAATTCCTTCTTCACTCTCACACAATCTCCTCTCTCTTTCTCATTCAGAATATACATCTACATAACCCCAATAAAATTCCCTCATATATAGTGAGGTGTTATCTTCTAGGGAAAAAAACCCTAAATTAAACATAACTTCTACCGTAATCTTTATCCCTAATGAACGGCCCAGATTGACTATGAAATTAAAACATTTTACAAGGCAATTTTACATCTATTTTTTAGCTTCTGGGGTGCAGCCCTCAATCCCCCAATGGGGGGGAGGGGGATCTAAAGAATCATCGTTTCCCCCCTTCGCGACACGAATAATGAGCGATGTTGCCGCCACATTATGAAATGGGGTCCAATGCGGTGATACCTCTTAATAAAGAAGATAACCAGGCTCCACTCCCAATAATCTCCCACTTGGAGACTGATTATGGAAACTCCATTGTTGCTTCATTTTATGGACAATGACTCCACTTTCGACCTGGATGTTACTCATCTTCATCATCATACTTGAAGACCAATTGAAACTTAGCAGAATCTCAGTTTCTCTCTGGTTACAACTTTTGTTAACAAATCTGCAAGATTATGGCTAGTGTGTATTTTTTCTAGCTTCAATTGTCCATCTTCTAACACTGATCATATGAAATCGTACTTGATCTATATCTATTTAGTCTTGGAATGAAATGCAGAGTTCTTTGGAAGATGTATGACACTCTGACTGTCACTGTATAACTTGCCCAACTCCTACTTCTTACCAATTCATCCAGAAACCTTTGTAACCAAATCATTTATTTACTAGCCTCTGTAGTAGCAACATACTCTGCTTCCATCATTGAGAGTGCAACAACACTTTGTAGTTTTGAAACCCAACTGATATTTCTTCCACCTACAATAAACACATACCTTATGGTGCTCCTCGTGTTATCTCTATCACCTGCCATATCTACATCAACATATCCATGTAGAGCAATGTTTGAACCACCAAAGCATAATTCTTGATTTGTGGTACCTCTCAAATACCTGAGAATCCACTTCACCGCCATCCAATGTTCTTTTCCTCGATTTTTCATGTACCTTCTTACAACTCCCACTGCATGTGCAATATTAGACCTTGTGTAGACCATTGCATAAATTAAGCTTCCAATTGTTGATGCATATGGAACTTTTTTCTTCCTGAATCTTGGGAAACACCTCCTTACTTAATTTGAAATGGCTAGACAAAGGTATACTCATTGGTTTTGCATCCTTCATATTAAATATTTTCAACACCTTTTGTATCTACTCACCCTGAGACAATATTAATTTGTGATTCTTCCTGTCTCTAGTTATTCTCATACCAAGAATTTGTTTTGCAGCACCCAAATCCTTCATTGCAAATGAGTTTGAAAATTTTCTTTTGAGCACATTTATTTCTTGCATGTTATAATATAGTTGCCATCATTTTGCCTTTTGAGATAAACACAATGATCAAAGTGACATCTAGTATAATCTTGTTCAGACATAAGCCTGACAAATTTTAGATACCACTGCCTTGGAGCCTGTTTTAAGCCATACAAACTCTTCTTCAACCTGCACACTAGCTTCTCCTTCCCTTTTACCTCATATCCTTGTGGTTTCTGCATATATATATATATATATATATATATATATATATATATATATCTATATATATATATATATATATATATATATATATATATATATATATATATATATATATATATATATATATATATATATATATATATATTACTCCAAATCCCCATGGAGAAAGGTTATCTTTACATATAACTTCTCATGACGCAAATGTTCAGCTGATACTAGACTTAAAATAGTCCTGATTGAAATAATTTTAACAACAGGGAAAAACATCTCATCAAATTCTTTACCCTTTTTCTGTGAAAACCCCTTCACCACAATTCTAGCTTTATACCTTTTTCTACCTCCATCTTCTTTCTTCAACCTGTAAACCCATTTATTCTGCAATGTTATTTTACCTGTAGGCAATCTAACTATGTCCCAAGTCTGGTTATGTACAAAGGAGTTCATCTCTTCTTTCACGGATTTCTCCCACTTCTTCCTGGTTTCTACTTGCACTGCTTCTTCTTAACATTTTGGTTCACCAGAATCAGTCAACAATACATAATATAATGAAGGAGAGTATTGTTCAGGGGGTCTACTTATCCTAGTAGATCTTATAACACCACTTTCAGTTGTTTGAGGTACTTGTTGTTCTTGTGGTTGTTGTTCTTGTTTTGGTTGTTGATCATTATGATTTTCAGGTACCTTCACTTTTTCTGTGATCTCATCAAGCACTGTGTATTCTCTGTTTACTTTTTCCTATTTCTTTTCCTGAATCAGATCCTTATACAAAACTTTTTCATTGAATATGACATCTCTACTCCTAATGATTTTGTGTTTTTCATAATTATAAAAGCGATAACCAAAATCATTAACACCATATCCAATAAAGGTACATTTCTTTGATTTTTCCTCAATATTTGTTCTATTTTCTTTATTAATGTGGAAAAGGATTCACAACCAAAAGTATTTAAAAATGAGTAGTTTACCTTTTTACTTGTCCATGCCTCCTCTGGAATACCACCATCCAAGGAACTTGAAGGTCCTCAATTTATTAGATAAACAACAATATCTACAACATCTTCCCAAAATTCTAAAGGAAATCATGCATGCAATCTCATGCACCTCGCACGCTCCATGGTTGTCCTATTCATCCTTTCTGACACACCATTTTCTTGTGGTGTTCCTGGAACTGTCTTCTCTCCGCGAATTCCATTCTCTGAACAATACCTATCAAACTCTTTTCTACAATATTCAACTCCATTGTCTGATCTGACACTTCAACCTTTTTCCTGTCTCATTTTCAACCAAATCTTTCCATTTCTTAAAAATATCAAATACATCAAATTTATTTTGAATACAATAAATCTAGGTTTTTCTGGTTGCATCATCAATAAAAGTAACATAATAATGAGAGCCATCGAGAGATGATACCTGAGAAGGTCCCCATACATCTATATGCACAAGCTCTAATTTTTCTCTCTTCTTTTCTTTCCCAACTCTGAGGAATCTAACTCTCTTATGTTTTCGATAAACACAATTTTCACATAATTCCAAATCAACATGCTTCAAACCTGTTTCTTGAGTGGAGAATCTCCATCCCCTTCTCACTCATGTGCCCGAGCCTATGATGCCACAATGTTGTATCTTCTCCTGTAGATGTTAAAGCATTAACAAAATTAGAAATACCATTTCATAAATATAATGTACCAACATTTTCTCCTTTTGCTACTAGGGCTCCTTTAGTGACCTTCTAGGTTTTATCTGTAAAAGTAGTTACACAACCTTCACCTCCCAACTACCCTACTGAAATTATATTTTTCTTCAGATAACGAACATGTGTTACCTCCTTCAACAACCATTGATTTCCATTCAGTTGTTTTATGCAAACTATACCCATTCCACTAATTTTACAGGGTTTATCATCACCCAATCGAACCTATCCAAAATATCCTTAAACATAATCATGAAAATGTTTCCTATCAGTTCTGGCATGGAATGAGGCCCCTAAATCTACCATCCAGGCATCAATAATATTTTATAATGAAAGAATCAAAGAATCTTGCAATAGATCACTTGTCACATTCGCTTCATGATAGTTTTCTTGCTGCGCGTCTCCTTCTTTTCCCTTCTGAGACTTGCAGTATTTCTTCAAGTGTCCTTTCTTCCTGCATTTCTAGCACACTATCTTCGATCTGGACTTGGATCCATGTTTCCTTAACTTACTGTGATATCCTAGGCTCTTTCCTATTTCCATTTTTCTTCCCCTAGTCTCTGCAGTCAAAGCATTACCTGATGTCTCACCGGGCCTTTTCCATCGCATTTCCTCGCTAAGGATTGCACTAACAACATCATCAAAATTTAAAGTACTAGATCCAGAGATAGAGTTACTAATGGCCATAACTAAACCATTCCAACTTTTTGGCAATGAGCATAGAAATAACAGAGCCCTAACTTCATCATCAAAAGTTACCCCTACAGAACTTAACTGACTCGTAACTATATTAAATTCATTTAAATGATCAGCAATAGATCCACCTTCTGACATCTTCATATTAAATTAACGCTTCATAAGAAATACCTTATTTGAGGCTAAGGGTTTTTCATATAGTTTGGCAAACGCCAACATTAACCCCTCTATTGTCATTTCCTTTGAAATACTAAAGGCTACTGACGTCGCTAGGCACATCCGTATTGTTCCAAGTGCCTTTCTGTCGAGAATATCCCATTCTGTGTCTGTCATACTCGTCGGCTTCTTTGTTTTTCCGCTCAATGGTAGGTACAAATATTTTTGATACAAATAATCTTCCATCTACATTTTCCACAATTGGTAGTTTTGGCCATTAAATTTTTTGACCCTAAACCTACCATCTTCCGCCATCGCTCCCACTCAAACCATGAACCCTTCTCTCCTATGAGCTTATCAGCCAAATACACCTTCGGCTTTGATACTAGTTGTTAGAAAATTATATATTAAAGAGCAATGGAACACATAAAATATTGCAGAAATATAAACATAGAAAACACATAAAAACAAGAGAGACACAGATATACGTGGTTCACCCAATTTGGGTTATGTCCACATAGAAGCAACCAATCCTTCCTTTTATATTATCCAGTACAATGAAGAGATACAACCTATAGCAGATCTGTTGTAATTCCCTTTTCGCTCTCACACAGTCTCCTCTCTCTTTCTCCCTTAGAATACACATCGACATATCCATAATACAATTCCCTCATATATAATGAGGGGTTTCCTTCTAGGGAAAAAAACCCTAAATTAAACATAACTTCTACCGTTAGATTTCCACCTAATGAACGGCCTAGATTGACTACGAAATTACAACATACAAGGCAATTTTACATCTATTTTTTAGCTTCAGGGGCATTGCCCCTGATCCCCTCAAAGGGGGGGCTCTAAAGAATCGTTTTTGCCCCCTAGCGGTGCGCATAAACTTGAGGCGTTTTTGCCACATTACGAACTGGGGTCCAATGCGGAAATACCTCTTAATAAAGAAGATAATTAGGCTCCACACCTAACAATCTCCCACTTGGAGACTGATTATAGCAACTCCACCGTTACTTCATTCGCTGGACATGACTCCACTTTGGACCCGGTTGTTTCTGATCTTCATCATCATACTTGAAGACCAATTGAAACCGATCCAAACCATAGTTTCTCTCTGGTTACAACCTTTTCTAACATATATGTAGGATTATGGCTAGTGTGTATCTTTTCCAGCTTCAACTGTCCATCTTCCAACACTAATCGTATGAAATGGTACTTGAGTTGTATATGTTTAGTCTTGGAATGAAATGCAGAGTTCTTTGCAAGATGTATGGAACTATAAATGTCATTGTATAACCTGCCCAACTCTTGATTCTTACCCAATTCATCCAGAAACCTTTGTAACCAAATCATTTCTTTACTAGCCTCTGTAGCAGCAACATACTTTGCTTCCATCATTGAGAGTGAAACAAAAATTTGTAGTTTTGAAACCCAACTGATAGTTCTTCTACCTACAGTAAACACATACCTTGTGGTGCTCCTCCTATTATCTCTATCACCCGCCATATCTGCATCCACATATCCCTGTAGAGAAATGTTTGAACCACCAAACCATAATTCTTGATTTGTGGTACCTCTCAAATACCTGAGAATCCAATATGATCTTTTCCTGGATTGTTCATGTACCTACTTACAACTCCCACTGCATGTGCAATATCAGGCCTTGTGGATACCATTTCATACATTAAGCTTCCAACTATTGATGCATATGGAACTTTAGACATATAAGCCATTTCTTCCCAAGTCTTCGGAAACAGCTCCTTACTTAGTTTTAAATGGCTAGCCAAAGGTATACGAACTGGTTTTGCATCCTGCATATTAAATATTTTCAACACCTTTTGTATGTTCTCACTCTAAAATAATATTAATTTGTGATTCTTCCTGTCTCTAGTTATTCTCATACCAAGGATTTGTTTTGCAGTACCCAAATCCTTCATTACAAATGAGTTTTCCAGTTTTATTTTGAGCACATTTATTTCCTGCATGTTAGAACCTGCAATAAGCATGTCGCCTACATACAATAACAATATAATATAGCTGCCATCATTTTTCCTTTTGAGATAAACACAATGATGAGAGTGACATCTAGTATAACCTTGTTCACACATAAACCTGTCAAATTTTAGATACCACTACCTTGGAGCCTGTTTTAAGCCATACAAGCTCTTCTTCAACCTACACACTAGTTTCTCCTTCCCTTTCACCTCATATCCTTGTGGTTGCTGCATATATATCTCTTCCTCCAAATCCCCACGGAGAAAGGTTGTCTTTACATCTAACTGCTTAAGATGAAAATCTTCAGCTGCTACTAGACTTAAAATAGTTCTGATTGAAGTCATTTTAACAATAGGAGAAAATATCTCATCAAAGTCTATACCCTTTTTCGTTGCAAACCCCTTCACCACAAGTCTAGCTTTATACCTTTTTCTACCTCCATCTTCTTCCTTCAACCTGTAAACCCATTTATTCTGCAATTTTGTTTTACCTGCAGGCAACCTGACTAAGTCCCAAATCTGGTTATGTACTAAGGAGTCCATCTCTTCTTTCATGGCTTGCTCCCGCTTCTTCCTGGTTTCTACCTGCACTACTTCTTCATAACATTCTGGTTCACCAGAATCAGTCAACAATACATAATATAATGAAGGCGAGTATCGTTCAGGGGGTCTACTTATCCTGGTAGATCTTCTAACACCACTTTCAAGTGTTTGAGGTTCTTGTAGTTGTTCTGGTTGTTGATCATTATGATTTTCAAGTACCTTCACTTTTTCAGTGATCTCATTAAGCACTATGTATTCTTTGTTTTCTTTTTCCTATTTCTTTTACTGCATCTGACCTTTATACAAAACCGTTTCATTGAATATGACATCTCTGCTCCTAATGATTTTGTGTTTTTCATAACCATAAAAGTGATAACCAAAATCATTAACACCATATTCAATAAAGGTAATTTTGCCTCAAGCTTTGTTCTATTTTCTTTATTAATGTGGACAAAGGCTTCACAACCAAAAGTCTTCAAAAAAGAGTAGTTTACCTTTTTACCTGTCCATGCCTCCTCTGGAATACCACCATCCAAGGAACTTGAAGGCCCTCTATTTATTAGATAAACAATAGTGTCTACAACATCTCCCCAAAATCGTAAAGGAAATCCTGCATGCAACCTCATGCACCTCGCACACTCCATGATTGTCATGTTCATCATGTCTGACACACCATTTTCATGTGGTGTTCCTAGAAATGTCTTCTCTTTGTGAATTCCATTCTTTGAACAGTACCTATCAAACTCTTTGCTGCAATATTAACCTCCATTGTCTAATCTGAGACACTTCAACCTTTTTCCTGTCTCATTTTCAACCAAATATTTCCATTTCTTGAAAGTATCAAATACATGAGATTTATTTCGAATACAATAAATCCAAGTTTTTCTCGTTGCATCATCAATAAAAGTAACATAATAATGATAGCCACCGAGAGATGATATCTAAGCAGGTCCCCATACATCTGTATGCACAAGCTCTAATTTTTCGTTCTTCTTTTCTTTTCCAACTCTGGGGAATTCGACTCTCTTATGTTTTCCATAAACACAAATCTCAAAGAGTTCCATATCAACATGCTTCAGACCTGGTAGCAAATTTCTTGAGTGAGTATCTGCATCTCTTCTCACTCATGTGCCCAACCCTATGATTTCAAAATGTCGTATCTTCTCCTATAGAGGTTAAATCATTAACAGAATTAAAAATACCATTGCATGAATGCGATGTACCAACCTTTTCTTATTTTTCTATTATCAGTGCTCCTTTCGTGACCTTCCAGGTTTTATCTGTAAAAGCAGTTACACAGCCTTCACCTCCCAACTTCCCTGTTGAAATTAGATTTTTCTTTGGATCTGGAACATGCCTTACCTCCTTCAACAACCATTGATTTCCATTTGTTGTTTTATGAAAATTGTACCCATTCTAATGATTTTACAGGGTTTATCATCACCCAATCGAACCTATCCAAAATCTCCTTGAACATAATCATAAAAAAATTTCCTATTAGGTGTAGCATGGAATGAGACCCCTGAATCTACCACCTAGGCATCAATAATATTTTCTAATGAAAGCATTAAAGAATCTTGCAACACATCACCTGTCACATTCGCTTCATGATTTTTTTTCTTGTTCCACATCTCCTTTTCCCTTCCGAGACTTGCAGTATTTCTTTAGGTTTCCTTTCTTCCTGCATTTCCAACACACTATCCCCGATCTGGACTTAGATCTGCATTTCTTTGATTTATTACGATATCCTGGGCTCTTTCCTCTTTCCATTTTTCTTCCCCTAGTCTCTGCAGTCAAAGCATTACGTGATGTCTCACTGGATCTTTTTCGTCGCATTTCCTCGCTAAGTATTGCACTGACAACATCATCAAACTTTAAAGTACTAGATCCAGAGATAGAGTTACTAATGTCCATAAATAAACCATTCCAACTTTCTTGCAATGAGCATAGAAATAACAGAGCCCTAACTTCATCATCAAAAGTTACCCCTACAACACTTAACTGACTCGTAACTGTATTAAATTCATTTAAATGATCAGCAACATATCTGCCTTATGACACCTTCATATTAAATAAATGCTTCATAAGGAATAACTTATTTCAAGCTAAGGGTTTTTCATATAGTTTGGCCAATGCCAACATTAACCTTGGTGTCGTTGTTTCCTTTGAAATATTGCAGGCTACCGACGCTGTTAGGCACAACTGTATTGTTCCAAGTACCTTTCTATCGAGAATATCCCATTCTATGTCTATCATACTCACTGGCTTCTTTGCCTTTCCGCTCTACGGTAGGTACAAATATTTCTGATACAAGTAATTTTCCGTCTGCATTTTCCATAGCTGGTAGTTTTGGCCGTTAAATTTTTCGACCCTAAACCTACCATCTTTCGCCATTACTCCCACTCAAACCAGGAACCCTTCTCTCCTGTGAGTTTTTCAATCAAATAGACCTTCGGCTTTGATACTAGTTGTTAGCAAATTATCTATTATAGAGCAACGGAACACATAAAATAATGCAGAAATATAAACACAGAAAACACATAAAAACAAGAGAGACATAGATATATGTGGTTCACCTAATATGGGCTACGTCCATGGAGAAATAGCCAGTCCTTCCTTTTATATTATTCAGCAAAATGAAGAGATACAACCTACCGCAAATCCGTTATAATTCCCTCTTCTTTCTCACACAAACTCCTCTCTCTTTCTCACTCAAAATACACATCTACATAGCCGCAATACAATTCCCTCATATATAGTGAGGGTTTTCCTTCTAGGGCAAAAAACCCTAAATTAAACATAACTTCTACCATTAGATTTCCGCCTAATGAATGACCTAGATTGACTACGAAATTACAACATTTTACAAGGAAATTTTACATCTATTTTGTAGCTTCAGGGGTGCTAACCCCGACTCTAAAGAATCGTTGTCGACCCCCCTGGCAACACGCATAAACGGATGGCGTTTTTGCCACATTACAAAATGGGGTCCAATGCGGCGATACCTCTAAATAAAGAATATAATCAGGCTCCACACCCAACAGGTTAATTGGTATCAATATTCCTTTTAATTGATATAAAATATGCAATGGCAAGAGAAGTATTTAGCCCGCAACCATAAGGTGTTCAAGAACTATAGGCATTCAAAGTAGAGGCAGTATATGTTCAGGGGGAGCATATCACATATGTCTAGTTTATGGAGCAACAATGAGTCCTTAAAGATAATTTTGCAGAGCATAATTCACGTCAGCAGCTAGACCCTCACCATTGATTGTTGATAATTGCATGGGGAAGAAGAAGTAACCTATAGCCCTTTGCCATTGATGTCAAATGGGGAGATAATTATTGGAGAAGTTGTGATGGCCCATGCAGAGGAGAGAAAGCCATTGGTGGCTCATGCAAGAGAAGTGTGGAAGCAACATGAGGATTGGCCATCAAAGTAAACAAGTAATGAGGTAGCACGTGTTTCCATCAATTCCAAAGGGAGATATTGTTGGACAGTTGGCATTATTTGGATGGCTAGTGCTTGCAAGTGCGTTGGAATTGAAGTCAACAGTCATACTGGGAGATTTGCTAGGAAGTTGGCATTATTTAATTATTGGCAAGAGTGTTGGCATTGATGTCAACCAGACTAGCTTGGAGGTTTATGGTAGTAGATGTGTCAAGCTCAGGGTGTTAACGGGAAAAGTGTCTACTCAGAACGACCCTATCCCACTAAGGTGTGACAATGACCTTAGAAACAAACAAAGAAAACTACTTTCGTATTCTTCTTTATGAACTATAAACGAAGAGGAATGGGATGAACCAACCTGTGTCTTGCGCTAGTCCTTTGATCCAATCTCTCTCCTCTTTGACAGCTTCCAGCTACCTGCTCCCTTACTTGCCCAGCTTCACCAAGTTCCTGTAAGATCACAGAAGAAGAAAACTACACAAAGACATGGATTTATATTCATAAATAGCTTAGGATCAGATTTAAGCTAAACATGCAAATATAACAAACATCAATGATACACAAGCATGTAGGAGAAACTCAAATAGTTTTATTGATATAACAAGAAGGTCCAGGAGGAGTTACAACCGATGATTCCTGATCCAGCATCAACCTCCCAGCAAAGGAATCCCCTCTTCACCTCCAACAAAGCATAAATCACCCAATACTCCGATACCTATCTCAAAACCAACAGCAATTCTCTGCAATGTACAAAATTCCAGCCTCTGGATCTCTGGGATGAGGGATCCATATATAGATGTATGCAAAGAGGATGAGTCAGCTTATGATTTGACTAGTGGCTTCTCTCTTTCAGTTCTTGCTTCCACTTGGAGACTGAGAGCCTCTTACTCATCCTTGGTCGAACTCAGTGAGGCAAGTGTCATTGGGGAAGATTCTGGAAGCTTCCATTGTCTGTCCACCTCGCGGAATGACACTGCCATTTGTCATTTCCTGCTCAACACACCCTGGTAGTGCATTTAGGTGCGTTGCAACGCACCTAGCTAGTGTACTTGGGTGCTATGCAACGCAGCTAGCTAGTGGAGCAGCTGAAATGATCCTGATTTGACTGATTCTGAGCAGTTTCTGGTGGAGAACTTCTAGGAGAAGTTGTAATTTGTTGACCTTGTTCCTTTAGGGGCCGAAACAACACTTTTAGGGACTTAGGATCCCTTGGTTTATGGACATTTCATGCTTAGAGCTGTAAGGCACAAAAATGTCTATAACACAGAGGGAGTCTCATGGTTGTTGTAGTGCTCTGTAGAGAATCATCATGGTCACAAGCTTATTGGACAAGCCATAAAAATAAGACTATGATGGTTGGGAGTCCCTAAGTTTGGAGGTGATTTTGCCTTAAGAAATGAGCTCAGATACTCTTGAAAGAGATTTAGTTAGTGCTCTGAAATAGATTTCTAATAGTATGTGGAAGTCTAGAAATGGCCTCCTGGATCAAAAGTTATTGACTACCAAAGTTAAGGTATTAAAGTCCAAGGTAGGCTGAATTTCGGACCCTAGAGATTTCGGAACCCAAAATATCGGAGCAGGTCAGAAGCTCAAAGATCGAAAGGGAAAATACTGTAGCAGGAAAAATTTAGTAGGCGAAATATCAGAGGTCAGAAAATTGGAACCTCAGGACCACAAAACATCATGAGCCAAATTTCAGAAGGCTCGATATCGAAAGGCTCAGAGAATCGGGACCCGATATCGAAAGGAATGATCAGGTCATATCGGAGGTCTGAGAAGATGGCACAGGAAGGCATATCAGAACCTTGTAGTAGAGGGCATATCAAAAGGCTCAGATCATCTGAGAAAGGAATATCAGAGTTCATAACCTTGTAACTCCTTAACGAAATTATTTATAATCATTGAGGTTTGTGAAGGTTAGAAGTACAAAGGAATTCACTGAAAAATCAAAGACCAAGAGGACCCTTTCTCTGTCCTCCTACTGGGAACATGGTACTAAAACATTGGCCCTCAAGAGTTAACGAGGCAAATGACATCGTTGTATGATGGACACGTGGCAGTTTGATTCGACATTTTTGGTGGCCTAATAAGGCAAATCCAAGTGACATGTGTCACCACTAAGGACATGCCACGTGGAGTTGATGACATCATCTCAGAGGTCAGAACTTTAGAGGTTGGAGTTTTCATAACCCCCTCATAATTTCTTTGGAATAAAAGTTCTGATACCAGGGGCTCTGATGTCGTGTTGGGACTTGGTCATGGAGTTCAAAGAACCGATGGCAAGGAGTAGGTCTAGCACCCAAAGTGCTATGAGTATTTTGGAGGTTGGAATTTCATAACTCCTCTGACATTCAACTATGAAGGAAGTCCTGATACAGAGAGCTCCAATGAGGTGGCACTTGGTCATGGGAGACCTAAAGGACCAAGGGCACAAAGCGGGGTTAGCACCTAAGTGCTATGAACAATTTCAGAGATCAGAGTTTCATAGCTCCTGCTCAAATTTTTTATGAAAGGGACTTTGATGTATGTTGAGATTTGGACGTGGAAACCAAAAAGAACCAAGGGCAAGAGTAGTAAACCAAGGAGGATTAGGCCCCAACAAGATCTGAACGCCTAGCACCTTTGCACTAAGTCGCTAGTCAAAACCCCAAGTCCATGGTGTAAAATAAGAAAGGGACAAGCAAAAGGATCTTAGAACATTGAGACCTCGTAACACCTTTTTAATACAAATTATGATATGGCGACCATCGATATTGTTGTACAAAGGAGAATGAAGTCATCAGTCACAACATACGATCCCATAAAGCAAAAACAGGAAAAGGGGCTAAGAAAGAAGGAGTTGAAGGCATCAAAATTTAATATTATCATAACATTGTTTTAATAAAAGTTACGATGAGTGGAGCTCTGATATGGCAGGAAAGAGGTGTATGAAGGATGGTTGATTCAACATTCGAGTAAATGAGCACAAAAGAGGTCAGTGTCGCATGAAGTCAATGGCGATTGTTGTAGGTAGGAGAAAGTGACAAAGAATACCATGATTGCGTAGAATGATTTGACGAATTCTATCTGTGCGCTGAGAAGTAAGCCACCTCTGATTTTCCCGTGCATGCCTTAGTATATTAAATGAAGAACAAAGAAGAAATCTAGAGGTATAGTCAAGATCAGAGAGCTATGAATAAGCATGGGAGTCCTAGATGAAGTGTATAGTTGGACTGTGATTGAATTCTCAGCATGGAGAATCACACAGAGAGTTGGTGAAGTGCTCAGGACCCCATACTCTGAGTTTAATGAGGTAGCAGTGGCCTAGTCAGACGCAACAACATAATGGAGTGTTACACTAAAAAATGTCACCTTGACTACTTACAGTTAGTATGGCTCAAATCAACAGTCATGCTACCCTCTTAGGCAAGTCTTATGCCTCTGTTATCCATCTCAAACTCAAAGAAGAGAGAAAGTCTTGTCAAAAATATGTTTATCTCTGGGGTCGCAGGTTCTCTCTAGCCTTACCTGCGGGGACGCTGACCATGTTCACAAAATGTGCGTCCTTGGACGCTCTGTATGTTAAGGGACAGGAGCGTCCTTCTGTAAAAGGCAAAATGCGCGAGTTTCATCTTAAAAAAGTTACTTGTGGTTACTTCTAGAACTTTCTAGAGGTCGGTTTGATGATTTGGATGCGCCTCCAGTTGGTTCATGTATCTCTATTAAGGGGGAACTTATCCCATCAATAAGGGAGCTATCCCACCCAAAGAGGGGGATTATCCCATTGATGGTGGACCTGAATAACCTCTTTACAGCACTATAAATAAAGACATTGAGCCAGAGGGAGGGGAGGTTGGAGCTATACATTTTCTTTGGGTAAATGCTGCAGGAATTAGGACTCCCATTTAGAGCCTTGTGAGGAGAGATTGTCTTTGCTTGATTCTACTTGGAAGTGGGTGAGCTTTGTCAAAGTAGAGGAAAACCCTTGATGGACCCTGGGAGGAACTTGCACAACACCAAGGCCAGGTTGTAAGAGTTTCTTTGTTTCGTTATTAATACAAACTGGTTTATTTTTCTCAATAGCTTGTGTTAATGAGTTATTTCATGTGTTCCTTGGTCTGCATGTTAAATATATGTTTTATTATATGAAATGCAAGTGCTTGGTAATTGTTTGATTGTTTGTGGTTGCAGGAATTGACTTGAAGGAAGAGCTCATCCGGATCGGCAAGGACGGACTACAACAACCACGTTTTGGAATAAGGTAAGCCTAAACACTTGTAGTTTTCATGTTTTAAAAGGTATATTTAGAGAAAGATCACTCCATTTTGTCTTGTTTGTCGCTAGAGAGTTTATACTCCTAGGGAGGTCAGTTGTGTCCGCACAAACGACTTTTTCCGCCACGACAAATTGGCGACTCCGCTGGGGAATCCATTAATGAGAGAGTCTTTTCCTTTGTGTGAACTTTGCTCTGAGAAAATCATTTTTGTTTTCTGGTTTTTGACTGTGAGAATTAGTATTTGGGTGGCTTAGCTTTAGATCTGGTTAGTCTTGGTTTTTCTTAACTTTTCCCGAAGGACGCACCCTCTGAGTACTGCACAGTGCGTCTTTGGACGCGCTGTTGCCGTTTGCACAGAGCGGGGCCGCACCTGTGACAACGGGTTGCCTGCGTCTTCCTGTAAAATTTAGGAAAATTCCATTTTTTGCTTTAATTGCTTTTAGATTTTGATTTTTCCTTGTGTTTTCTGCCCAGATCCTTTAGTACCCTGTCAAAAATTTTCACCTGAACTGGTTTTGTGAGCTTTGAGTGTTTTAGTGGTTTTCAACGAAGTTTAGGCCTAGGGTTTGATTTTTACATAGGTCCTGTAGTGATTTTGACGGTGGAAAGTTGTCCAACCTTAGATCTCTCTGGTTTGTCAGCCTTCTTAGAAGTCGGGCCTGTCGTAAAGTCTCCTTGTGTGAGCAGCTTGCCATTTAAGTTGTTTTAGGTCAAATTTCGAATTACTTGTTTATAAAGTGTTGATTTCCATTTTACAAAAGAACAAAAAGATTAGAATTTTGTTTTGACTAGTTTTTGGTTCTGCAATAAGCTAGTCCTTGATTTGATTGTAATCAAGTAAAACACCTTAGAATAATCATTGTTAGTTTTGGCCTCGTTAAGATTGCTTAGAGTAAATTTACCTTTTAGTTTGCTTGTGAGTGAATTTTCGTAGATTTTAAGAGTTGTTAAGATTGATTTTTGTTACCTTAGATTTATTTGCTTTATTAAAAGAAAAATACAAAAACATCTTCTTTAAAAAGTCTTGTTTCAAGTAGCTTTTTGTTTTTGAAAGAGAAAAAGAGTTTTTTCGTGCATGTAAAGAGCGGTCATGTTTTTTATGCTTGGAAAAGACAAACGAATTGTTTCTTTGATTGTCTTCAATTAAGAAGTTGCTTTTATAAAGATTGCATTCTCTCAACTTTTTAGTTAAGCAATTCATCGAAAAAGTAAAGTAGTGGGTAAATCATTCTAGGTGCATTTTGTAGTGGTTTCGAGTCGAGTCAACACACCACTGGTTTCACTTCCATCACCTTTTGACTTAAGAAACAACCTTAAAAGTAACGCTTAAATTAAAATCAATCTAGTAATCTTTATTTTTCTAGGGCTCTGAAACACCAACATAGCTTAGGCTACGGTCTTGGAGTAGGTGAGTACTTAACTCTCCAAGACTACAAAACCAAACAGATAGTTTATCTTGAGTAGAATAAATCCAATTGTTTCAGTTACACTCTGGGAAAGCTCCTCTTAAAGGAGAAGCACGAGCTCGTGTCCGAACCAGTGAGGGGATCATTCCTCCCTCGTTGGGAACGACGCCAGACAGTACGTATTACAAACGGTAAACCTCGGATTAACCATTGTCGAGGAGCCAGGGGTCACTTATCGGTAAACCTTGGATTGTTGTCAAGGAGCCGGTAAGGGGATTGGAGCTTGCTACTCTGCCCTTGCGTGCTGTCGGAGTTTAGACTGTTCCCCCAGGTGTAATTGTTGTGATTGGTAACTTTAGTGACCATAATCTTTAGGGTTCTACCGAGGTGACGGTGGAGGGAAGGTCCCACTGTACCTGGAGCAGACGTCGGTTATACTCACTTGGATTTTCCGGGGGGTTCACTTCACTTCGAGACGGTTAAAGTGGAGGAACTTGTGCCGGTCTATTCATTAAGCAGGTTGCCGGGGTAACTGTTCCACCCGCCATTTCTGTACTGAATCCTGCGAGGTTGGGCCTAATCACCAACTAGCGCTTTTGGTCCGGAAGACTACTGTTTGTGTGTGGTTTGACGCTCTAGATTATTTAGGCGTGTGCTTCAGATTTGTTTGCTTCTTTAGAAGACTTTAGGTGGTTTGATTTGAAATTTTTACTTTGTTTTCGTGTGTTGTAGTTAAAAATCTTTAATTGTGGCGGAATTACCGAGACAGTCCCGTAGACTTCGGGGCCAGTCTCCTGAAGTTGTTTCTGTGGCCGAATTGTTGAGAAGATCCCGTAGACTTAGGGGATCCCCTCCTCGAGACGACCCGGGTAATTTAGAAGGGTTAAAGGTCCTTGTAACTCCTCCTAGTGACAGTAGAGTAGGTTCGCCTGAAGAAGGAGAATCTTCCTTGGTAGTCCATCCAGATTACCAAAGTTTAGAAACAGGTTACAATCCCGAAACTGTTATAGTTTCCGAGCTTGCTGGTAGTTTTTCATCTGCCAGTGAAACAGGAAAAGAACCTGAAATTTCCGAACCTGTTACTCCAACTTCTAGTGTCCCTGATTCACCGAGAATAGAAAGAATTATCACCGAAAATCTACCTTCTGGTTTGATTGCTATAGAAGAACTTGCTCCAGAAGAAGATATAGGTGTTTCTCACCTTGAAGGTCAACTAACTATTGATCTAAGGGAGCGTGAATCCATCTTTTACAGTCCTCCTAGAAGTACTTCTTGGTACCTTGCGTTAACCAATTTTTTAGACAACTCAGTCGGTTTTTCCACACCTCGTACTCCTTTTCCACCCGGAGGTATTCATACTCCCGTAAATATGTCTGGTCAGTCGTCCGTGTTTACACAAAGTCCTGAATCTTTTTTACACGGCGGTCCTTCTGTTCCCACTGGGTATCAGTCACTTTCTGGTACCTTTGCGGGGGCATCTCCTCAACCCATTGATCATGGGTTATTTGCTGGAAACAGTGGTAATATACCATTGGGTGTAGGAGACATTTACATGATGTCAGGTTCAGTTCCCGTTTCCCAACCTCAAGGTGGCCAATTACCGCCTGGGGGGCAACCGCAGTTAACGCCTGGGGGGCAACCTCAAGGTACACAAATTGTGTCTGGGGGGCAACCTCAAAGTCAGTATGTACCTATGGCGCAATACTTACCTCAAGGTCAACCTCAGCCTCAATATGTACCCCAAGGTCAACCTCAGTATCAATATCAACCTCAACGATGGCAACCTCAAGGATGGCAACCCCAAAGTTATCAACCTCAAGGGTACCAACCTCAAGGTCAAGGTCAACCCCAGTATCAGTATTTACCTCCAGGTTATCAACCTCAAGGTCAATACTCAAGTCAAGGTTATCAACCGCCTCAAGGTCAGTCATATGCTCCAAGTATGGGAACTGCACCTTACAATTATCAATCCTACCCTCAATCTGGTTATGGATCTCAGTACCCTCAACCTGTTACGGGTCAGTACCCTGGAATGTTAGTATGGGATCCCTCACAGGGTCAACAGATGTTGCAGCCAAGTGTACAAATGCTTCCTCAAGCTGGACAACCCGTAGTTTCTGGTCCAACCCAGCAACCGCAACCTGTCCAGCCCAATGTTCAAGCTTCTGTAGCTTCGGTAGTTACTCAGCCGGCAATTGCACCTAGTACTCCATCTCAAACGGCTGCTGCAACTACCGCTACATCAACCATACTTACTTCTGGAGTATCGATGGCTCCAGTTTCTACTGTCCCTGTTACCGCACCTCAGACATCTTTACCGTTGTCTGGATCTACGATTCAAACCACGGTCCAGATGCCTGTAGGTCAGCCTGGTATAAGTACGGTTGTGACTACTCAACCTCAATTTGTTCAACCTCCGTACCAGGGACAGTACCAACCTGGGCAAGCTGTCCAACAACCGGTTTACCAGTATCAACCGTATCCTGGGTACACTTATCAACAACCTCAACAACCCCAGTACGGTCCGGTTAATCCTGGTTTTCCAGGAGGATATAATATCCCAAATGCGACTCCTGTTCCTAGTTATCCTGGATATCCTCCTCCTGGGGCTGGTATTGTGACCCAGAGTTTTAGAGATCCTAACCGGCAGTTACCGTTTATTGCAACTTTAGATTTACCCGACTTGACGCGCCTAACGAACGATCCAATTCAATATCTTCAGTTCTGGCCGCCAATGCCAAATAAGTTGCCCAGTGATATACCCAAGTTCGAAGGTAAGTCTGGAGAGGATCCGTCCAATCATGTGATGACTTACCACCTCTGGTGTGCTTCGAATTCTATCTCAGATGATTCCATCCGCTTACGTCTTTTCCAGCGTACACTCATTGGTCTCGCGGCCAAGTGGTACATTGAGTTACCACGGGCCTCTTTTTACAACTTTAGCCAGTTAGCTACCTCGTTCTTAACTCACTTTCAGTTGCCGGTCAGATACGATAACGGCACGGAGTTATTAACTTCACTAAAACAATCGACGTCCACGTATATTTCTGATCACATTCATGAGTGGAGACGTCGAAGGAGATTAGTGAAAGTTTTTATCCCGGACCAAATCTTAGCTGAATGGTTTGTCAAATCATTATTACCGAAGATTACTGAAGATGTCACTAAGGCCGGAGTAGTTACTGAGGAGCAAGTCATTGCTCAGGCACAATACCTTGACTTAGTTTACACTCAGTCGGGTACGTTACACGAGAAGATTCTGGATCTTCCAAAGTCGAATCAAATCGCTGCTGCTCCTTCGGGATCTCATGCCGCTGATGGTATGATTGGTATCGTGACTACGAAGAGTAAGAAGAAGTCTTCCAAGGCCTCCAATACTCCAATTATCACTTTGCCTGATTCTCCGACAGGAGAGTCTTCTCCTCCTGAACTTACCGCCGACATTCACGCTGTAGAGTCATCTACGGCCAAATCAAAAAACGGTGGAAAGAAGAAAGGAAAGAAGAAGGCTAAAGCAGACAAGGCTCCAAAGGAGAAAACTGAAAAGTCGGAAACCAATGACGAAAAACGCAAACCTCGATATCCTTGTCTTATTTGTGAAGAGGATCATTTTACGAGAGATTGCCCTCATCGGGCCGAGGTTGTAAAAATAGTCAAAGGTTCTCCCACTCCTGCTGTGTTAAAGAATCCATTTCCAGAGCAGGAGAATAAGATGATAGGTTCTTCTTCGCATGCCAGTGAAGAACCCATTTTGATGATGTCTCATGTGAGGATTGCGACTCGATCGCAAGATTATGGTAGTAAGGCTCCTGTTGATGGCAAAGAAGCAGAATCTTCTCACTCTAACCCATCAACCTCAGCTCCTGGTTCCGATCCACTACAGATCGAAAAACCTAACCCAGACTTAGTGATTAAGCCGCCCGCCAAGGGTGTACTTCGAAGGTCTGCTTTCAATCCACATGCGAGAGCAGCCCAGAATTACAACATTGTTGAGGACTTAGCTGTTTCACCTTCAGCAATGTCGGCACTCGAAGTGCTGCAATCATGCCCAGCACAACGGAAATTGCTTTTGTCGGCTATCGGAGCTGTCGATGTTCAGGACCCGAACCTAATGATCTTTGATCTAGAAAATAGTACACCACGTCTCCCCCATCAAATGGCTTTCCAAATTCCAGTGATAGTAAAAAACAGGCCTATTCATCGGACTGTGATTGATGAGGGAGCTTCTACGTGTATTATGTCGATTCAATGTTGGAGATCGCTTGGTTCTCCTTCGTTGAACCAATCCCCCACCATCCTTAAGGCCTTTGATGGCCGTGGGTTCCGTCCGTTTGGTATTCTACAAGAATTGCCTATAGGGGTTGAAGGTAAAACCGTTAGTCTGGATGTGGAAGTGGTTGATGCCCCTCTAGACTACAACCTTCTTTTGGGTCGAAGTTGGTCATATGCTATGACAGCGGTCGTTTCATCGGTCTTCAGAGTAATTAAGTTTCCACATAACGGTAAGATCGTGACTATTGATCAGCTGACATACTTTTCATCCGATCCAGCCTCTTCAGAGAGTATCCAGCATGTTGGTAAAACGACAATCCCTTATAGGGACGTTGGTGTAGGTTTAGTTAAGGATTCCGGTTTACTGGGAACTTTTCCTCTCCCTCCACTCAGCGCAGATCCTTCGTTTGCAACCATTCATATGATTACATCAGAAAACATTATTTATGACGATCCTTGGTTCGTCCCATCTGACTCTGAGATAGACTCACTCGGTGATGTTATGCCTTTGAGTCCATATGAAATTGCTTATGAAGCTCTCATGTCTTTTACTGACTTTCATTCAACCGAAGTCGACCAAATGAATGTGGTCAGTGAAGAGTCACTTTTCACCTCACCCTTAGAACGGATAACGTTTCCCGAAGTCGTGTCATCTGACGAACAACTTCGCGAAATCCTAAGTGTAGACGATCTACCATGGGAAGATCTCCATCACAGATCTTCGTTTTTACCTAAGGATGATGCATTTGAAAATGATTTTTCATCCATCTTTACCGCTGAATATGTCAAAGACGCTCAGGATCCAACGAAACATTCTGATTCAGAGTTGAATTTAGGGAATATTTCTCGTACTATTCCCATTGATATTTCAGTGAAGCCCGGAATCGAGGAAAACATTCATATAGGTGCCGCATGTACTGAAGAAGAAATCCAAACTTACAAGGCCCTATTCCAAGAATTCCGCGACGTGTTTGCCTGGTCTTACGAGGAAATGCCGGGAATTGATCCTGCCATTGTTATTCATGAAATAAAGACCTACCCGGATGCTAAACCCGTCCGGCAACGGTTGCGTCAAATTCACCCTCGAAAAGCGACTGCGATTAAAGAAGAAGTCGAAAAGCTGTTGAAAGCAGGTTTCATTTATCCGATCCCGTTAACGGATTGGGTATCGAATATTGTTCCGGTCAACAAGAAACAAGGAACAATAAGAATCTGTATCGACTATAGGGATATAAATCGAGCTTGTCCAAAAGACAACTATCCTACGCCTTATATCGATCAAATTATTGATGATTGTGCCGGAAGTGAAATGTTTTCCTTCATGGATGGTTTTTCGGGCTATAATCAAATCAATATTCTACCTGCCGACCAACCAAAAACGGCATTCATTTGTCCATGGGGGACATTTGCTTATTGCAAGTTACCTTTTGGGCTTAAGAATGCCGGAGCCACTTTTCAACGGGCGATGTCTTATGCATTTCATGATATCAAGCACATTGTGCAACCCTATCTCGATGATTTGCCTGCTCATTCTTTACATCGAGCTGATCACCTTGTCCACCTACGAGCAATCTTTATGAGGTGTAGGCATTATCGAATTCGGTTGAATCCCCACAAGTGTGTTTTCTGTATAGAAACAGGTCGATTGCTGGGATTTGTTGTTTCAAAATCCGGCATTCGCGTCGATCCCTCGAAAGTCGAGGCTATCATCAAATTGCCTCCTCCTTCGAGTTTGCGCCAACTCCAAAGTTTGCAAGGGAAAGCGAACTTTTTACGCCGATTCATCCCAAACTACGCCGAGGTCACTAAAGGTTTTACACGGTTGTTGAAACAGAATGCACAATTCTTTTGGGACGAGATTGCCCAACAATCTTTTGATGCACTTAAACACGCGTTGACCCATGCACCGTTATTGCATCCTCCCAACTACAACCAAGACTACTTCTTATACCTCGCAGCTTCGCATTCCACCATTGGAATGGTGTTAGTTCAAGAAGATGAATTCGGAGCGGAGCATGTGATATATTATCTTAGTAGGACCTTGAATCCAACTGAGCTAAAATATTCGCATGTGGAGAAATTGGCCCTGGCAGCCGTTCAAGCTGTCCAGTGTTTCCGTCACTACATTCTTCTCCGCAAAACTACAGTTATTTCGGATTGCAACCCTATGATTTATATTTTGACAAAACAACTGCTAGGGGGCAAGTACTCTAAATGGATTGTTATCCTGCAAGAGTTCGACTTGGAGTTCGAGAAGTCCAAGTCTAAGAAATCCTTAGTTTTTGCGGAATTGATGTGTGATTTCCCGAGTGCTGACACAGAGACTGTGGCAGAGGAGTCCATTGCGGACGAATCTTTGTTTCTTATCAGTACTGTAGATCCATGGTACGGGGATATAATCATTTATCTCCAAACCCAAACCTTTCGGCCTGAAGCTTCCAAAGCGGAACGTCGAAAAATTCGGTTTCAATCCCAGCCATACAAAATTATTGGAGATACACTTTATCGCCGGGGGGCAGACTTAGTTTTTCGACGTTGTTTAACTCATGAAGAGGCTGAGAGGGTTTTGAATGACTGTCACTCTGGAGCATGTGGCGGTCATATGTCTGGGTATGCCACAGCTCAGAAGGTGTTGCGCGCTGGTTATTTCTGGCCGTCTATGTTTAAAGATTGTATCATTGCAGTCAGAAAGTGCCACAACTGTCAAGTGTTTGATCGCAAGATGCGCGCTCCACCTGCTCCTCTCCACCCTATAATTGCCGTTGGTCCATTCGCCAAATGGGGTATCGACTTTATTACTTGTAACCCTCACTCGGCCGGGGGGCATGCGTATATCATCCTTGCGGTTGATTATTTTACTAAGTGGGCCGAGGCGATGCCTACATTCGACGCAAGCGGCAAAACAGCTGCAGTTTTCGTATTCAATCATATCATAACTAGGTTTGGTGTCCCACAAGCAATCATTACTGACCATGGGAGCCATTTTCGAAATGTCATGATGACTGAGCTTACAAGCCAGCTTGGTTTGCGCCACGATAGCTCTACTCCTTATTATCCGCAAGCCAACGGTTTGGTTGAGTCTATCAACAAAGTTCTAGTTACCATGATCTGACGAACCATTGGTGTTCATCGGTCGAATTGGCACAACATGTTATTTTCAGCGCTATGGGCATACCGAACCTCAGTGAAAAATTCAACAGGGTTCACTCCTTTCCAGCTAGTTTATGGCTTAGAAGCTGTGTTACCCATTGAATGCGAAATCCCATCACTTCAAATGGCTGTCGAATTACTTCCAGCTACTTCCGAAGAGGAGACACGTTTATTGTACTTGGCTAAATTAGATGAGACTCGACGTGACGCTACATTGGCATTCGAGACTCACGCGAAACGAATGAAAGCTCAGTATGATAGAAATGTAACCCCTCGAAGTTTTTCGGAAGGAGACCTAGTACTATTATATGATCAAGCTAACGATAAGCTAGGTGCCGGAAAATTCGTTCCCATGTGGCATGGGCCCTACATTGTAAAGCGAAAGCTAGCAAAAGGGGCTTATGAGCTAGTTGACTTTGATGGGGACTCTTTGGGGAAACCCAGAAATGGACTTTACTTAAAGAGGTATTATGCTTAAATGAAGGGAATGGAGAAATTTTTAGATAGGTTAGATTTTCTTTCTAGCTAGCAAGTGTGTTAGTTTAGTCAGTGTGCTTAGCTTAGAGAGTGTGGTTTTTCGTCGTTATTCTGGCTTATCTTGGTTTTACTCTTGATATTGCAGATGTCGACGCCTCTCCAAACATATATTGGATTTGCTGATGGTGCTTGTCGTAGTACACGGAACATCTCTTCCGCAGCTTGGGTTATCTATTCGCCCTCTGACGAGTTAGTTTCTATGCATGGGGTAAGCCTCGGTCAAACAACGAACAACATTGCAGAATACAGTGCAGTGATTGAATTATTATCCGAATCTATTTCATTTGGAATTCGACGTTTGACAGTGAGGTTAGATTCTGAACTTGTTGTATTACAGCTTAATAGAGTTTATGCCATTAGGAATCCTGTGTTATTAAGGTTGTTTTTGAGAGTGCGTCTCTTGGAACGTGAATTTGATTACATTGAATATCAACATATTCCAAGGTCTTTGAATACATTAGCAGATGCAATTGCTTCTCGAATGTTGGACAGACATTTACGATAATCATGCAAGTAAATTTAAAAACATTTCATCACATATGTTAAACAAGATAAGCCGGTAATAGTGATATATATAGATAGAAGTGTGTCAAAAAATATATACATCGTCTTCGATCATAGGTTGAAAACACCTTATGATCGGCAAAATGATAGTACAAAAAGTCAAAATGTCACATGTGACTACAAAAGTGACTAGTCAATCACTGGTGGTGCTCTCTGTATGACACCACTGCGCGGGCTACCTTACGCAAAAATCTCCTAAACGGTCCAGGGACCGCGACTACGAAGCGCTGAAGCCTGATAGGAATGTCGTCCATAGTAGTCTCAGGTATATCTGCCGTGAGACGCTCTAGATCATGCTCCAACTCAGCTAGTACTTCTGCTGTCGCGTCCTGTGGGACCGGTACCGGTGCAGCTGGATGTAGTCTATCAAAAGGCCGGAGGTTGGCTGGACGCTGTGGACCAACATCTGCATTTTGAAAATTTTACTGTTAGTTTTGAGACGATATATATGAAAAATAAAAATAAAATACATAATTAGAAAACTTGTGAAAATAAAAGTACCTCTGTCGTCCCATTGTTCTCCCTGTGGAAGAACCATGTCCGGATCACCTCTGAAATCCATTCCGGCATATGGAAAATCCTGTATCGAAAAAACCTGGTCCTCTAACCAGTGAAAGTAACTATCTGAGAATCGAACCACTGTCGCACCCTCGTCAGGATGCCGGGCCATCACCACAACCCATCGTATCAGCTTTGGCTCCCGAGGACCCAAGATATCAACAGTGAGTTGCTGAGGGATCAGCATTGGAACTCTCTCCAAGGCAAAGCTCACGACTATAGGCCCATATCCAAAAGTCTTTAGTCGTCCGTTCTTTGCCTTGGTCAGTTGGCTCTTCATATGAGCCGACACAGCTTCACACCAGTTGAAAATGGTGCCTTGGTAACAGTCAATTGCCATCCGCATTTGGGATCCGGAAGCAATGTGTAAAGCGGCCGCGCCGCAAATTCTGGTAACCGTGAACGCTATGACTTTGAGTTCCGGTAAAGTGATGTGTTTTATCTCTATGCCTTTTGAATGGTGAGCCCCAGGTGTGCACCACTCATCGCGGAGACTATCAAGGGATTGCCCACCCGGCCTAGTCCCCGCAAGACTGAGTTGCTCACCTCTGTTCGGCAAGCCAGTGAGAAAGTATACATCCGAGGGCTCTATCTCGAGCTGGTGCCCTCCTATGTAAAAGCATTGTTCTTGAACGTTCCATCGCTCAACCAGCCATTCCAAGAATCTTACCTGGCCCCTCATGCCCGGTATGGTCCAATATTTGTATAATCCGCATGCTCTTAGGGCATCCAGAGAAGGTTGGTGATTTATTGCAACTTCATCTTCCTCTACATGCTCTCTTTCTCTCCAATCTAACATGATTAATGCCCTGCATATCAAAAATAGCAATTAGAAATTGATTTGGGAATTTTTGGTGGTTTTTTGAGAGAGTTGGGGTTTTGAAATGCGCACTTCTCGGAAGACGCACCCCGGCTTTGTAGCACAGGGCGCCCGGACGCAGCTGGCCTGAAGGCGGGCTGCGTCTTCCGACCGTTTTCCCGTATGAGAAAAAGTCGGGGGACGCAGGTCACCCGAAGGGCACCTGCGTCCGCCGAGAGGCGCATTCCAAAACCAAAACCCCCTCAAAAAATGAAACTAAGACCTAAAAATTAATTCTAAACGGATAGAAATGCAGAGTAGGATGTGTAAAATAGCTGGATGAGACGGCGTTCGATTCCGACGGTCAGATTTTCCGCAGCAACCACGGGAAGTTTCTTGTCAAAAGCTCCTTTTTCAACCTCCAAAGTCAAACGGTAAAAATGACATGGTAAAAGGTCTTTTTATAGGTTTTTTGGATGAATTAGTTCATTTTTTACCATGAAAAGATGTTTTTGAATGTATTTTTGCCTATTTTAAACAGGTATGAGTAATGTGTCGCTTTTGTGCAGGACAAAGGGATTTCGAGGGAAATTGTCATTTTTCACAAATAAAAATATCAGAGTCATCTTTTAAGCCCTTTTCAGACTCCTAAAACATGAAAAGATTGCCGAGCGTTTCTTTTACACTCGTTAAAACGGAATTAAAAGACGGTCCCCTTTTAGCTCTTTTCTGACCGTAAAATCAGGAAAAGATTGCCGGGTTTTTGTCGTTTCAAACTCGATAAGGAAATAAAACGACGTGTCCTTGATCGCTTTTTACTTTTCAGGTCGACGACACTATTATGAAAATACTCCTTGGTCGCAAGATCAAGCGGTTCCCCCAAGTATTATTTTATACTTTTTCGGGCTTGAGGGACACAAATATACGAAAAAGTTCAACGTGGAGTCTTCTTTTGTTTTTTCAGACTCTCTAAAAATGAAAAACGCCGAGTTTCTCCTATACTGGACTCGTTAAACTTTTACAGTAAAGGACCTGTTCAATTACAAACAGGAACGAACCACTCCTTCCTAGGGTTCGAATTTAAACTAGGTTGGACTCGTCCGAAGGATGAGCTTATAATCAAGCATATGTTATCCTCCTCAAGCTTGTTAAAAATAAAGAGGTACTTGCCAGAAATGGTGGGGGAAAAGAGAGAAGAATGAACCTGTTTATCACCTTTTATCTCAAAAGAAACTTTATTACCAATCTTGAACACGACACTTTTCATTCACCTGGGTTGGGAAATCTTTTACCTCACAGTTGACCAAACCACTTTGAAAGTCTTTAACCGGGTTCCGGGGATTAACTTTGAGTTATTCGTCACCAAGCCATCTGTCGTGTCGTTATGTGTTCAAGAGGTCTGCAAGAAAAAACTTTCATCTGCAAAATACTTGTCATCCATTTGACCATCCTTGAGTCAGTCCTTACAGCAACATTTCTTCAACTTGAACAATGATTTCGTGTTGCAGGCTTGCCTGCAACGGGTCGCTTTCTATCGACATCGACACATTATCTAGAAAGATGACTTAGGAATCGACAGTACCTTGAAGTCTGCATGCGTCAATGGCAGGTTTCTCGCCTTTGACGTCAGTTTACATCATTGACTTTCGATCAAAGGATTCCGTGAAGTGTTCGACATCAAAACATCTATTCACATTTCACGGGTTGTGCTTGGTACTTTGAGAACCATTGACATTACTGGTGGTCTCTCTCACGCTTGTTAACAGTTTACATCATCGACTGGTAATCAAGTGGTTTCTAACATGTTCGACATCGAATCATTTAATCACATGGCTAGAATCGTACCAATTCGGGAAGTAGAAGTGAAGACCCTGGATCTAGTTTCTACCATCCAGGCTGCGAGGAGTTTTGTATTCATTATCTATGTAGACTAATCATAAACAGATGGCTGCGTCCATACTGTGTCTACAAAAGTCTATCAAAATGATGTACTACAAGATCATTCCTGTATCAGAATAGTTAGTCCATTAGTTAAAGTTTTGAATCTGAGTATGGGAATGCCTACCTCAGTGATGATATAATCTTATCCATGTATTTTGTGTTGAAAATTGCAGGTTCCAACCAGGCCATCCACAAGACAATCCTTGAAATGATAAAGCGCTTCACCCTTCCTAGAATTACAAAACCCTAAATCTATTCCAGGCTTCGCACTTTAGGGGGCAATCTGTTACACTAAAAAATGTCACCTTGACTACTTACAGTTAGTATGGCTCAAATCAACAGTCATGCTACCCTCTTAGGCAAGTCTTATGCCTCTGTTATCCATCTCAAACTCAAAGAAGAGAGAAAGTCTTGTCAAAAATATGTTTATCTCTGGGGTCGCAGGTTCTCTCTAGCCTTACCTGCGGGGACGCTGACCATGTTCACAAAATGTGCGTCCTTGGACGCTCTGTATGTTAAGGGACAGGTGCGTCCTTCTGTAAAAGGAAAAATGCGCGAGTTTCATCTTAAAAAAGTTACTTGTGGTTACTTCTAGAACTTTCTAGAGGTCGGTTTGATGATTTGGATGCGCCTCCAGTTGGTTCATGTATCTCTATTAAGGGGGAACTTATCCCATCAATAAGGGAGCTATCCCACCCAAAGAGGGGGATTATCCCATTGATGGTGGACCTGAATAACCTCTTTACAGCACTATAAATAAAGACATTGAGCCAGAGGGAGGGGAGGTTGGAGCTATACATTTTCTTTGGGTAAATGTTGCAGGAATTAGGACTCCCATTTAGAGCCTTGTGAGGAGAGATTGTCTTTGCTTGATTCTACTTGGAAGTGGGTGAGCTTTGTCAAAGTAGAGGAAAACCCTTGATGGACCCTGGGAGGAACTTGCACAACACCAAGGCCAGGTTGTAAGAGTTTCTTTGTTTCGTTATTAATACAAACTGGTTTATTTTTCTCAATAGCTTGTGTTAATGAGTTATTTCATGTGTTCCTTGGTCTGCATGTTAAATATATGTTTTATTATATGAAATGCAAGTGCTTGGTAATTGTTTGATTGTTTGTGGTTGCAGGAATTGACTTGAAGGAAGAGCTCATCCGGATCGGCAAGGACGGACTACAACAACCACGTTTTGGAATAAGGTAAGCCTAAAAACTTGTAGTTTTCATGTTTTAAAAGGTATATTTAGAGAAAGATCACTCCATTTTGTCTTGTTTGTCGCTAGAGAGTTTATACTCCTAGGGAGGTCAGTTGTGTCCGCACAAACGACTTTTTCCGCCACGACATGGAGAGCCATGCCCAGAGGTACACTCTCGTTCAGTGTGGATGGAAGCAAAGGCAACATCGACTGGTGTGCAATAGAGGAACGCAGTTGAGAAATGTGGGGGAAAGTAACATTATTGAGTGAGTTGTGAGGATACCTTTGTGTTAGTGCACTAGTATGTGAGGCCAGGTGAGGATGTTTTGTAGACAAAGATTGGAGAGTGCCTATGTAGAGGAAATAATCCAAAATAGGTAGTGTTGTTGTGAGAAAGGCCGAAAGTGCTTGTGCAGAGGGAGAAGCATGAGAGAGCCTATGCTGCTATGTGAAAGGTTGAGAAGAGCCTGTGGAATAGAATGGACCGAGAGCTGAAGTGCATGTTTTTGAAGAGAAAAGAACATATTTTTGTGTGGGTTGTGATGGGTGAATGTTGTTGAGAAGATCAGTGGGTTGTTGTAGGGTGAGCAGAGTGAGAAGAGAACATAGTTGATATAAGGAAGAGTGGTTGCCATCTACAAAGAACATTTAGTTCCTTATTGAGTGTGGCTTGGAGCCTGCATACAGGAATTTGATGCTTCCATCTCTAGTGGGTGCTTAATAAATCTTAGGGGTTGGTCCCTCCTGCAAGTTGGTGCTTGCATAAATCCAAGGAGATGCAAGTTGGTGCTTGCAACAAATCCGTGAAGTTGGTGCTTCACATGGTTCTTCTGGTAAGCTAGACAAGTGTCTACAAAAGGATGGAGTTAGTGCTTCTTGCTAGTGGGTTCTATCAAACAATCAAATGGAGTTGGTGCTCATTGTGAGTGGTGGTTCACAAATAGATTGATGTAATAGAGTAGGTGCTCTTATTTTACATCAATAACAACAATAAGAATTGGTGGCTTTTCCCTGAAAGGGTTTCCACGTAAAACCTCATTGTCTTATGTGTTTGTTTCTCATGATGTGTATGCTTGTATGGGTTGGTATGGTTGTTGATATGGTTTCTCACATATAATGGATGCCAAGTTTGAATGAATAAATATAAAATTAGCATAAAGTTAAAATTAGCCTTAATATTGATTCACCCCCCTCTCAGTATTAAGATTGTTTCCAACGCCTGATTCTATAGTTGACGAGGAGGATCAAGAAGCTTATTCATATGAACTGAAAATGGTACGTTGAATATTTTGTAGTGTAGTTAGTGTGAATATTATCATAAATGGCTCATTTTGTAATGGCGTTGAAAGAAACACTAATCTTGTTGAATAATAAGAGGAGTTCAGTTTTAGTCCAATTTTTCTCCTAGCTTTCGAGTTTGTTGAGATTCAAGATCAAGGTCCTTTTGTCCTATTATGTTGTGAAAACAATCCATGTAGAATATGTCTACTTGTTTGCATGGATTGTTATGTGCCAGGTGAAAACCATTATGTAAGCCATGTGAGTGTTATGTCATGCTCATGAATTTTATTTCAATATATCATTATGTAGAGAGTGATTTAACATGGTCATTAAATACTGACATATATTCCCTTTTTGAATTTTGGAAGGAAACTTTTGTTGGATTATAGATGTACACATGTTTTGGGTGAAGCATTTGACCCATCTATCTAAAAGCTTTCACCAAATTTAACGAAAGGGCTTCATACATCCTTTTTATCAGGACCAAATGATATGTTTAATATCAATTCTCAGTGTTTAATATGATTAGGTGTTTGGGAACCATATTGAGTGTTGCATCTCTCCCCAATTGGTAAACACACAAGTGTTAGGTATTTATTTTAACTTAATGAAATTGTCTCATGAATTATTAAAACAAGTGGATAATATTAGACATATGATTTTGACTATCAATGAGGGTAGATATGTCCATTATATTTTTGGATTTGAATTTTTTTTAAATTACAATGAGAGAAGCAACGTTATGAGTGATCCTATGATGGGTAATAGAATCACCTGAATTTTTTATTCTCTTGCTATAATTTTACAAGGATCAAATCCAAAAATATGTTAGAAATTGCTTCAAGCTATGAAAGTCCACATATCTCAGTTATAGTGCATGCTCATTGCAACTGTTTTTGACATGTGAGCACTACCTACCTTGTTTGAATAAATCTGTCAGAAGGTGTCCCAAAATCCTAGTTTGTAGGCATATTTCATGGTCATTAATGCCCTCTAATGACTCCATTCTAACACTTAACTGCCTTTGTAGAATACGCAGTATGAAATTCCTAGAAGCAATCATACTTGGACAATTCCTTACTATTTCATGTATTGTTTAGGCATATTTATGTGGTTTAAAGATCTCAATGCTTAGCTTAGGTTTATATATACCCATGGCTCTTTGTTAGTTTTCTTCAGCTAGATGTTTTAGCTATTATTTATGAACTTAGGCATTGTTCTAGGAGTTGTGTTGAATCCCCACATTGTATTTTAAGTTTTGGATTTACTTTTTAGTCCCACTTACCTACTTTTGTGGTCATTTATTGGATTTATGTTACCTATCCATTATTCTATGAGAGTAGAATGATGGTGTATATCATACTCAGTTTTCAGCCTTCAATTTGACTAGGTAATTGTAGACCATATTGAGTGTTAAGTGCCTCTTCCATACCTCATTACACAAGTTTTAGGTCTCCCTTTTCTTCAGAAAAAGCAACACCATGAGGCATTTTTCAGTGCCATTTTGCCTATTGGCACATGGAAGAGGTTAGAGATCCGTGTTCCCATCAAAAACTATTATGTGTGTAATACTAATCATTTTCTAATAAATTTCTGAAGGTGCCCAAATGACCTAGTCCTTAGGTTTATTTTGTGGTAGTTAGTGCAATCTAATGATTGCATTCTTGTACTTAAATGATTATGTGGTTATGTGGATTGACATGTGAGGAAATATATATTTAGGAAACTCATACTTTTAACAAAATACACAGGATTTTATGTTACTTTATTAAAGACTACAAAGAGGAAACTACAACTATATTCGGTGCCCACATATTTCTGATTTGGTGGAACTTCTTAATCTAAAATTAAAAATGGTCCCACATGACATAACCAACATGAAACTAAAACAATGCGCATATTATATAAAATTCATTTACTATACTAAAGTAATTTTCATTGCAATGCCCCCATGAAGAGATTAACAAAAATCCCATGTGTTTGGGGCATGGGCTGATTGACCGGTTTTAAAAACATATTTCATTCTAAAAATGACAAATAAGGACCGTAGAATGTTGAACAACATGAAGTTGAAAGCAGAGAGAGTAGGTCCAAGGAAATTTGAAAGATGATTGGCCTTCATTCTTCAATAATTCCACTCTCATATTCATCATATTGAGCTTGATCCTAATGGTCACTCAAAATTGAGCTCTCAAGGTAATGTAAACCATGTAATATCCTATGTCTTCTTCTTTGTGATTTTTAACCTCAAAGCTAAACTCATGATGAACCACATGTTCCTACAGATTCTGCAACTTAAATTCCAAATTCCAAATTTGGAGGCTCTACAAATAAACTTTCATTTTTAGTTTAATATTTGTGGTTAGGTCTTTGACCTTCTCCCTAAAGTCCTTACAAAATTTACTTGGCGATGAAATTCATTCCTCGAGGATAGAGATTATTTCCTTTGGAAATCAAATGTGTGACAAAATTGTCATCTGGGTCTTCCTCTTCCTCAGAGCCATAGTTCTATGAGAATTTAGCAGACAAGACCACACAGGGTACAAATCCACATTTTTTCTCTATCTCCCATGGGGCAAGCCAAATTTGACATAGTGCTTCAGTCTGGGTTTAGCCATATAGCTTAAAGGACAGTAATCAAATACGGTTTGATTGTCCTTGTGTGCAAGTGAAATTATGATAAATTGAGGCACTAGATTCCAGTGAGACAAATCTCCTTTTCATATGATTAAAGGATTTCCAAACACCCCCATTATGTACATGTCAACTTGATAATTAAGTGTCCATTGAAGGTGTGTGAATTTTATTAAATCAAGGTGCTTAAGCTTCACTTTCTAATATTATTTTTCCAAGGTATAATGATTAACTTTCATTATACTTGGAGATATGCATAGTTAGGCAATTTGTGATTACTCGTTCTTTAAAATTGTTTTGTAGACCTTAAAGTTTTTTATTTTATTTCTTCATTCGGATGTCCATACTATTAAAGCGTCAAGAATTATCGTGCTTGGATATTTGTAACTCAAAAAGTTACATGTTTTATCCTCATTATACTTCTATCCTATGCATTTTAATATTGCTTCATGCTTCTTGGATCAATATCTAAATTATGGGTATCTTGTGATTTTTTTATATTTAGATTTAGAAAAACTTGTCTTTTATGCTTCAAACCTTACAAATTTTAAATATCCTACCTAAACGGCATGTAGCAAGGGCCTAGTTCTCAAAAAGTAGGTTTTTGTGCAAGTAAACTCAAAAAAATGATTTTGCAGTACTTTCTCCCTACGTTTACTCTAAAACACAGTTTCCATACTCTTGATCTCCTAGTATTAGAGGTATGCTCTCAAGATGAGTACTAGATCATTATTCTTCTAACTCCCATTGACCAGTTGATACTCATCATCCCCCCAAGTATTGGTGAATGCTTATAATTATGCCAACTATCTTGAGTGAATAATTGGCACGCTCATCAGTAGTTATCCTAGAAACAAAATGATTTTTTCTTGAAATTTTTATAATGTTGAACATGTTGAGTATGTAGCGTCACCTTCCTTGGAATCTACAGTTGAATAACCATGTTCAAAAAAATGACGATCGAGTTATGGTCTAGTGGTTGAGATGGGGTTGAGGACTCGCCACAGTAATAACCAAGGTTCAAACTCTAGTGGCATAAAGAGCCTAATATGAGTTGGCTCAGTTTTTATGGGATTCATATGAAGATTAATTCAAAAAAATATTCTCTAAAAAACATACCATACTTTTTTGACAACAATTACTATACAATTTTTGGGCATCTGATACAAGCTTAAGAGGATGATTGACTTGTATTATTATAAAAAATTCAGATGCAAACAATTGTGGAGGTGGATGGAGCTACCGTTTAAGGTCATGGCCATCGGAAGTTATGGTTTCTAAAGAAGGACAAAACATGGATTCCACATATATATAGGATTTCAATGTTTTTGTATGGAAAATACTAGTACTTTCTTTCCAAAATTTCTTAAGTACAAGTATATTGTGGGTTGTTTTGGTAATACATCACCCTAAAATTAATTCCTAAAGTGATAGTGTAGATTTGAAACATCATAATCGTCTTGAGAAGTTCATTTTCAATCTCATGTTGCCCTAGCATACTTACACAATGGATATATTCTACTCCTGAGAGTAGTGATCTCCCTTCTTTTCTTCAGATCATGTTGCACTTGTGGTGGTAATATTCTTTTTGGAAACACTTGGCATGCCCCAAAAATCACATCAACTAGATTAATAAATGGAAAATTTAGGTGCTTAGATTTTTCACGAAAGCCTATGATCAATTCTACCAAACTCTTTGTCTGAAAAATCTTTCATATTTGAATTTTTTTGTGCCCCATCTTGATATAAGTTCATTTATGCATATGTTTGTGCCATGGATTTGTTTTTTCCCCACAAGTTAGGTGTAACCACTTCCTCCCACACTTACCCAAGCTTACTAGTCCACTGGGGTAAATATGTGACAAAGAGTTATATGATATGATTCAACATGTTAGATCACATTAAGGAAGTGGAATCGACAAAACCAAAACCTTACTGACCTTCCTTAAGTGCTACAGGACCCCCAAGGGCTACACCAACCTTCTAAGTGTCCAAACCCTGAGTTAAACCTCTATTTTTTGTGTCCGGGGTCCCCAGACGCTAGCACAACACCGTTGGAATTTACCCAACATTCAACTTGGAATATGTGTCCCATGACCTTAGTATTATATTTGTTTCTACATGGAAATTAAACCAAGGGCTATTACAGAACCCTCCCCCTTGGGGGGACACCATCCTTGGTGGTCAATGACACCTATAACCAGCAAGATCGTTAAAAACCATAACATACTACCTATGGAGCTTTATAACATAGCTCGTTGCATTATTTACAATTACCACTACTGAATACATGACAAACATACTATTTAATGGAGCTTTACAACACATTTCATTACAGCATTTACAATAACGACCACATATGTACATTTTCTTCAACCAACAAATAATCATACTATCTATGGAGCTTTATAAATCTAGCTCGATAAAGTATTTACAATAATATACACATATATACATTTACTCAACCAGCAATAAAAGGATAAAATGGCTACATTAGCAACAAGGGAATCTAGAGGCTTGCACCTCCACCCTCAAAAGTAGTACCAAGATTCATCTCCTTCCCACGAAGTCCAAAATCCACTATCAATGTCAAACCTGCATCTAATGTCTAGCGCTACGATCCTTGAGCTACTTGTCCTCGTAGTGAAAAATTACCAACTCATTGTTCTAGGGCACACTCCCAATGTGTTTTTGATTCCATATGGCAATGCTAATGACTAAAACAAATGTATTCCCTGACCTTCCCTTCTCTACTACATAGTCCCTCAAGCAATCTGGTCACCCCCTTCCATGCAGTGACACACCTTCCAATTTTTGCAGGCATCCCCTTCTCTATTACAAAATCCCTCGAGCGACCCCTCCCTTGGTAAGGTTTCCTCACATTAAAATTCCAAAAACTGAGGCATATCCCTGCCTCAAAACCATCATACCAGACATAACATGCTCATGGAAATCAATGGACACTATTGGGTACCAGTGTCCCATAATGGCCCTACTCCTGAATTCTTTACCAACATTTTGTTGCCTATTCCAATTCCTTTCACTACTGCTACTAACATTCTCTAGCAGTCAATTCCAACCACCCAAACCGGGAATTTTCCATGCTTTCCTGTACCAAGCACATAATTTCCATTAGATTCAAAATAAATTTAATAAATTCACATCATACCTCATCACTAGCTCATAAACAAGGTACACCTGCAATTCTGTTTACTTCTTATCACAACAAGTCAAACTAGTTGTTTGATCAAATCATCATGTATAAACATATCACATTCGGTTAGCAAAAAAATAAATCGTTATAAATCAAAATCATAGATCACATGTAGCCATCATAAATCAGCACCATAGATCATATGCATAATAAAAATGAAATAAAATATTGATACATATCCTTTAATCAGTCATTTGCTTATACATTTGTCCTTGTCCTATATGTACACATATCGGATCGGTTACCACACCTGACAAGCACCCAATGCATTTTCTTCAACCACATACAGATACATATAGTGTACATCACATGCATACACCCACACATGACATACAACACCACATAATACATGCACTTATACCCGGTATACCCCACAATAAAATACATACACCTACACCCAGTGTACAACCCAATACATATAAGTACACAAAGTAAAACACAATGAATACACATGTCATGACACAACAACTACACAATACACATAACAGAGTATCACATGTGCACAACACAACATGTACGACGTGTACACAATACCACATGTACACATTGCCACCTGCACAATATGTACACAACACCACCTGCACAATGTGCACACAACACCACCTGCACAACATGTACATAGGGCCACATGTACAAAACAACATTTGCACAATATGTACATAACACCACATGTACATAGCACCACATGTACACAACACTACTTTCACATAACGCCCCATGAACAGCATGTACACAACACCACATTTACATAGCACCATATGTACAATCATGCACACAACACCACATGTACATATCACCACATGCACACAACACCATATGTACACAACATTGCATATACAACATGTACATAGCACCATATGTACACAACACGCATATGCAACATGTACATAGCACCATATGTACACAACACTGCATATGCAACATGTACTTAGCACCATATGTACATAATAGGTCCGCATGTCAAATATGCCCTCAACACCATATGTACACAACACTGCATATACAACATATACACAACACCATATGTACATAGCACTGCATATACAACACATACACAACACCGTATGTACATATCACAGCATATACAACACATACACATCACCATATGTACATAGCACCACTATACAACATGTACACAACACCATATGTACATAACACCGCATATACAACGCATACTGTTAAACACACATGGGAGCAAGAATAATCTGAATGATAAATCATGAGAGTACTATTTTTATTAACATATGATATACATTTATAGTACATAGTTTGATCGTTGGGTTTCACATCCCAAGGTCTCTTGGAATCCTTTTGTCCATTCGGCTTCCACACTAACCCATTGAGGATTAGGTGTCCAACACATATAAACACCATATGTTACATAGCACCGCTATACAACATGTACACAATACCATATGTACATAGCACTACTATACAACATGTAAAACATATATACAACAGTAGTATTGCACGTCTAGAGACCACACATTAACTCTACCAAGCAACCTTACTTCTAGTGTCTCTCCACTATCCATGCTTATCTCGGCATGCCACAAATCGCACGACATTCCTTTCGCTGATGTATCCCTCAACAGTACATGTCCATAACATAAACATATACATAGTATAATCACATAATATCAATTCATATCCACATGATACTAACCTCGTAGATATGTCACGCTACTCTTCCACTTGATTCCTCATGAAACTAGGAACCTCTTCATGCCATTCACCTGCATAATAAATCATTCCTTCTAAAGAATGATCTCTGACAATCATGTCATGCAATGACATACATACATACATATATACATATAAACATCAACATAAAACAATCATGATCCCTAACAACCCTGTCATACAACGACATACATACATACATGTATACATATATAGGCATCATCGTGATCATAATCATAATTGCCATATATCATAAGGTCAAGGTTAAGAGAACTCCCTTTCATCTGTGCATAGCATGCACAACATTGAGAACAACAGTTGCCAACTTAGCTAAGGAATTTTTCACCTCACATATATTTACTTTACCTTTCTTGTTACCTTTCTCATGATTGTCCTACCACTGTCCATTCATCCCCATGGATTGAACCGGCCTGACAGATTGTCATTCTCTTTCCTTCAATTTCCCTTTACTCATGCACTGGATTCATCCGAGTCTTACATTACCTGTTGCATTTCATTCAGCTGTCCCCAAGCTCCATTAACTTCCTCTTTCCCATACCAATTCCTAAGACCCTCAAAATATAAAGGAAAGAACAAGAAGGAAAACAAAAGAAAACCATGAAAAACCAATAGAAATACAACACCACAAACAAAGTGGCACAATCATGCACCAGACATAAACAAGACTACAAGTCAAGTGCAAAAAAATCACAAAAGGCCAAAAGCATAAAACTCATAACAAACACCATGATTCAATCTCCATTGGTTCCCAATGCCTCCAAGGGAAATCTCAACCCAAGCCTTCTTCAAGATTTCATGGCAATCTCTTTTCCATGCAATTCCCCTGCAACATAATGCCATAAACACACAATTGTTAGTGCCTAAATAAACATATCATACTAGTTACCTTACCTCACTATGCCAAGCACATTTCCTTGTAACTGAACACATCCATGCCATCTCTTAAGGGACCCCAATTCCCTTGACGAATCCAACTATAACTAGAAACCAACTAATATAGTTGTCAAATACATGTTCATGAATATAGAACATATCCACATAATGTCAAACAAAATCAAGGTTAAGAAGAATTGTATTCACGCAAATCACTCATTCATTTGGAATTTTGGTTTCTAAACATAGCCAAATGAATTCTCACCCAATTCCTTTCTTTTAACTTTTACCTTGCTGCAATCGAGTCTTACTATGTACTGTAACATCACTCAACTATTAGTTATATAAAAAAAATCAACTATTATCTTTTCACGGTAATGCCAAGCATGTTTCCTTGCAATTGTTCACACATGTTAGTCACACATTCAAAAGATCAATAAATCATGTATATTAATTTGGAATTAACCTTTACCAAGACTAAGAACCATGTGATAATCAACTCACAGTCATTAATCATAATATCACAACTAGAACCCACTAGCATTCAAGTACATTTCAATCGTCTGAACACATATCATGTTACTCTAACCATCTTAAAACAAGATCATTCCTTCATCCAATCTTATAGACACACATACTCATATCATGCAATTAATCAAACATTCGAACAATCTATAAACATACCATGTTAGATAAACCAAATAGAAGACGTAACCAAACTCATACCTCAATGTATCTCAAGGGAGGCTATCACATTTGCACAAGTCAGTCCAGATTAGTAATACACAATATCACAAATATATTGACTCATACCCGAATATCATAACCATAACCATCATGCATATGACCGCAATGCATATAATAATAAGTTAACTACCATGCATGACTATTCGACGAATGTGCATATGACCACACTAATTCATTAACATCTATCATGCATGTAACCATAACAACATACAATGAAAAACATGTATATAACCCTAATTCATATCACAATCATTAACCAACATACATGCATGCCCAAATTATAAACCTATATGATGATATTCTCTTACCCCGAGGTCCATGATGCAACCTCGCTCTAAGAATCTTCTTCTCATCCTCTACCTTAGCCAATATATCAACATCATAACATATCAACAACATCATGATGACACAAACTACATAATGACCACCATGATGCATGTTTGACCTACCATGCAGGCATAACCATAACCATGACAATGCATGCATAACAACATACAGACTCTGACATGCATAATAAATGCATATACAATCGGCATGCATTCATGACAAACACATCCCAACATCAACATCATCAACTTCTACATGACAACACAATTGCAACAATTACCATCACTGTGCATACATAAAAAGCACATATATAACCTATATGTATGCATGGAAAACACATTTTTCCCATCATGTCCAAGTGTTGAACCTGGGAGCTCTGATATCACTCTGTAATCACCTCCTCCCACACTTACCCAAGCTTATCGGTCCACCAAGGTAAATATGTGACGAAGAGTTACTACTATATGATTCGACCTCCTAGATCACCTTAAGGAAGTGGAATCAACAAAACCAAAACCTCACTAACCTCTCTTAGGTGTTACAGGACCCCCAAGGGCTAAACCACCCTTCAAGGTGCCCAAACCTTAGTTAAACCTTTGATTTTTTGCCATGGATCCCCAAATGTTGGCAAAACACTACTGGAATTCAACTATAACCCTCTAGTTGCATGCACAATCCTGCAAGGGAGTGACTGCAGTATTTTTCACTCAGTTTTGTGCCTATGATCGCGAGATCGGAGGCACTTTTTTAGGGCTAGTCTCCATACCACCACCCAAAACTTAATGAAACTCTCATAAATGATAAATTACACAGGGACAAGGCCTTCCATACAAATATTAGATAAGAATCTGACCTAATAAGGCCTATCCATGATAGTCATTTCGTCAGACACATCATGAACACCTAATATTCAGGTCATAAATACACATTTGAACATAGGGAGCTAATACATATCTGAGAATTGTCATGAAGTTCTAATGCCCTCTCATAATAGCTACATTATTAGCTAGTAGGGCATGCATTCATTAGCATTTCATTTACTAACCAAAACATGATGATAGCCATAACTCAAGTATGTCATAAACCATACTTATAACTAACATATAACTAGAGAAATATCAATGATAGAATAACAATAGAAGCCACATAATAACAAGTATTTACTCATAAAATATAAGAGGAAAATAACTCTTACTAATATATGCAAAATCCAACCAAGTCAAGGATTTCCACATACCACCCGACCATAGATTGAGCTGAACCAAATCTTTCTTTCATCCAATCATCCCTGCACCATATTCCAAGCATGAATGTTGGATCTCATGGAATAAACTGAGAAAACCAAACCAGATCTTCTAGAGTCCAAACCACCTCAACCCTCAATTAGTGATTCCACCTCATGGTTAGACATCACTAACCATCACCAGATCGGTCTTTATCCAAGTTGTGCAGGGCTCCAGAGCATTTGTTCCAACTCGGCTTCCAGGACTAGTAACTCAACCCACCAAGAGCTCCATAGATTTTGTCCAACTAAGGCTTCCAGGACTAGTAACTCAACCCACCAAGGGCTCCAAAGCGTTTGTCCAACCAAGGCCTCCATGACTAGTAACTCAGCCCATGCTGTTACAGGGCTTCCAAAGTGTTTGTCCAACCAAGGCTCCAGGAACTAATAAATCAACCCACAACCATAAGGAACATGAGCACCAACTAGAAACAAAAGGTAAAACCCACAATACCATGGCTATATATGAAATGGAAGGGCTAGGCAAAACCACTGTCAATCCAAGCAATATTTTGTGCTAGTGACAGATCATAACCAAATAACCACATTTATATGCCATGCAAGTCAAAACTAGCAAGGAAATTATACATGCAACTCGATACCTGCAAAGCAATCCAGATGTATCCATTGATCCACCCTTTCCCTTGCGCTCTACTGCTTTCCTTTACCTTCTTTCTCCAAATCCAATGAAACTAGAGTGCTCCAAGCATGCTCCAATGATGCTCCAAGATTCCTCTAAGTGTGCAAGAGTATAAGAGAGAGAGAGAATAGAATGAGAGTGCTAATGGTTGAATTGAAAAAAGCCATCAACTGATCCTCATAAGCCTTTTTATCATTGGGGCCTCTATTTTCTTCATTTTCATCTATTTTCCTTCAATTTCCTCCTCATGCAAATTTGTGACCTTTCACCACCCTTTTCTCCTATTTTCCATTATTTTCATAAATAAATGTCAAATAATTCCTCTTTTCCTTTTCAAATGCCTTTGTCAATTTCCACTTAGACATAATAAACCAAATGAACACCCACTAGGATGTTTTGCCCAACATTTAGCTTGGAATACGTGTCCCATGACCTTGGTCTTATATTTTTTTTTTTACATGGAAATTTAACCATGGGATGTTACATTGGAAAACCATATTCCCTGGACCACTGGTTAACATCTTGTGGTCAGAAGGAGGTAGGGTTTTAGAGATCGAGGAAGATATTCATTTTATGGACCATTCTATAGACTCCTTACGTGTAGTTGAAATTTTTTCTAATACCCCAATATTGCTATGTTTGTGGAAAGGCTCTTTAGGGCCTTGAGGTTAGTGAGGGTCAATCTAGTGAAAAATCCAAATTCAAGGTAAGTGGTTCAATTGAGAATTTGGCAAGAGTTACTATGGATTTAGAATGTGATGCCTTTTTGTAGGCCTGCTATTAGGTGTTAGATGGTCCTTTGGAGGATGGTTAGCAAATTTCTTTGGAAGGAGAGGATCATTCTACTCTGTGAAAACAAATACATCTACAATATATATATGGAAAACATATCATCTACATTATTTGCTTTATGAAAGGTCTATGTCCACAACATATTTTCTTTGACATTGAATAAGATTATTGTTGAAATCAAGCCACTATAAACAACCTTCCTTGTACCATCAATTGTTCCAGTTTCATTATTCTCAATGTACGTGTCTTGCTAAAACATTTCATTAATAAACATTTTATTTACTTGTTAAATATTTTAAAAGACATTATTCTTGCACTAATATATTTTTTGTTTCTCATTGTGCCAATTGTAGAGAAATTTTATCGTTCCAAGTATCAATAATATCCATATTTACTTAACAATATTATTTTTACACAAATTTGTATCAAGTATGCTCTATCTACAAAAACTTCAGCAAAAATATGCAACAGTCAAAAGAGTTATTGTTTTGCGTAAAGGTAAGATAACATGTTATTATAATTTGGCTACTTCTTTTTGCTTATAGATAATCATTTTTGTCAATGACATATTCACTTTATTTTAATAGACCAGAAGTTTCGACATTTGTGATATAATGAATTTAGGAACCTATGTGAAAAAAACTACTTTCTCCATGAGCTATAGTTTGTGGAAAAATTTTACTTTATTTTCGAACTTAGTCATAAAACTTTTATTTTCTATACGTTTATGACAAAGCTATACTATTTGACAATTAAATGAGCTAAATTCACTTTATCATGAATATGTTGCAGTTTATGAATAAATCCATTATATGTAAGTAGAAGCCAAAGTGTTAATTTGGTTCCATTTGCTTAAGAACAAAAAAGAATGAATGTGTCTAAAAGTTTAAAATGAAAATAGGCTAACAAAGTACTTGCAATAGACATGTCTATTAATTTGATAGAAATTGGTGTTGATGTATCTACTTTGTTGCTTTTCATGGATGTTTTCAATAGGCTTGGACATTGGAATTTTAACATCAATCACATGTACCTCAACCTCATTGATCCTCAGAAACTATGTTTAATTTATGAGTTCTTATTAATTTTAATTTTAATTTTAATTTGGGCATCTAGTTTTACTCTATCTCAAAAAAGTTCATAGTAAATTTTAGGATTCAGTGATTGGTGCTATAAAAAAAAATTGGGTTGTTGTTTTATGAAATAAAATATTTCAATATATGTTTGGTTAGCTGCTAATCTAATTTCACAACATAGTTTTAACGAGTTCTTATCAATTTTTCTCAATATGAAAACAAAATTCTACAAATTGTTGCTTTCTTTTAGTACAGCATAACATTGTATGATTTTGAATGTATGAATAACATGTGTATCATTTACTCTTTGATGATATAGTACAGTTTCAAGCAATTGGAAGCAATTGTTTTCCCAAAATTATATTCAACATAATAAATAAATAAATTCCATGAAAAATTGATGTTTTAGATTTTAGAATTAGTTTTGAAATACAAATCTCTTAGCCACATACATAGGGACATGAATACCATATAATTCATAAACAAACTAAAACTACATGCATAAAATACATCTATGCAAAAGAGTTGTGACATTGCCACCATGTGTCTCTTGTTTATTATTTCTTTTACATAGCCAAGATTAAGGTTCACAAACTTTGTAACAAGAGAAAATGAGATCTACTAAATTGGCTCAAAGAGATCAATGTTGAGCTTACCTTTCTCATGATTGTAAAGATTACTAGAGGAGTTCCCTACAAGCTCTCTAAGTCATGAAGTTTGATTTTGTCTTTTTCCCTCCTATAGCTTTCTTGCATTTTTTGTATAATTTTCACTTACATTGTGTTCTTTTCTTTGTTTCACAAATCTTCTATAGTTATTTCTCTATTATTCAAGTATTTTATGCACACATGTAGGAACCCTTTTTAATAAAAAATGATGTGGGTGTGTTTTGTTTTGTAGCAAGGATATGAGGCTATCAATAGCCCAAGTCCTTGCCACAATCACTTAGAACCAAATATTTGCATCAAGAGAAGCATGCAAGAAAATATAAGGACTTACCTCTTAACTCGTGTCTAAGAAGACCCGTGTTATCAAGTGATGCCTTGCCTAGCATTAGGTATGGTTGCTTTAATATAAACCCCTAGAAATATTCATTTTTGTAAATCACGCCAAATTGCACTTTATGTGTATGTTTGTGTATGTATATATGTCAATTGGGTGTATCTCTATTGGTTGCAAGGAAAAATTGTTATACTCCCCACATGGGTTCAAATCTCTCTTTATGACATGTTTGCTCTCAGTGAGTTAATTGTTGATGAGAAGAATCCACAATTTAACATTGTTACCTCAAAATGAGGGGAAGTGACCAGGGTATACATGCACACACAAAATATCTTTATATTCCACGTGAGGAATATACATGTTTCAATCTCAAGGGAATACTCAAACAACAAGGCTCAAAGCCATTAAAATAACTACTCAAAATTTCATAAGGATGAATTGAACTTGTGTGGGGAGGGTACAAACATTTATCCCAACCATATGAGCTAAATCCAATTTATGAAACACACACACACACACTAATGCACACACATGTATGTATATGCACATGCATATATGTAATTACACATGCATTCATGTGTGTGTGTGTAAAGATGGAAAAATATATCATAACTCAATTATAAATTAATAGTAAGAACAACGATCACTAGTTGCTATATGTGTATGCAAGTTGACTCATCATCATTATTCAAAAAAAAAATCCAACTAGAATTACCCATTGGTGATTCGTAAGTGTCCATACTTCTACTCCTCCAATATACCTCTAGGTTTTGGGTCGTTAACATGTTTTCTTATGTTTGATGATGATTAGCTCTTAACCAAAATATGTATGTATGTATACATGTACATGTGCATGTGTGTGTGAGAAAATATGTGTATGTTGTTCAACATCTTGGTAGTTCTACCATAATTTTTTAGGTTAAAAACTTCTAGCATATTAAAAAAATCAAATCAAAGTTTCCAAATCAACTCAAGGAGCTCAATGTCAAGCTTATCTTACTCATGATCACAAAGGTTTCTAGAGGAGTGCCTAACAAGATCTTTTAATCATGGGGTTTAATTTTTCTTTTTCCCTCATCCTAGATTTCTTGCATCTATTCATATATTTTTCGCTTACATTATGTTCTTTTATTTGTTTTACAAATCTCCCAAACTATTTCTCTATTATTCAAGTCTTCTATGCACATATCTAAGAGCCCTTTTTTAATAAAAAAATGTTGGTGTGATTTATTTGGTAGCAAGGTCATGAGACTATCAGTAGCCCAAGTTCTAACTACAAATCCTCGAAACCAAATATTGGAACCAAGAGAAACATACAAGAAAAATAAGTATCTTCCTCTTAACTTGTGTCCAAGATGACTCATTTTATCAGGTGACGCCTTACCGAGCATCAAATATGCTTGTGTTAATAGAAAACCATGGAAATATTTATTTTTGTGAATCACAACACATTTCCATTTGTGTATGTGTGTGTGTGCGTGTGTGCATGCCAATTGGGCGTAGCTCTGGTGCTTGAAAGGAAAACTTTCTATACTCTACACACATGTTTAAATAACACTTCCTAAAATGTTTTATGTTGAGGTGTTGATTATTGATGAGAATAATCCTTGATTTACCATAGGTACAATCCTAAGAATGAGGGAAAGTACTAAGCAAGATATATATTTTTGTGTATGCATACACATGTACACACATATGTACATAAATACATGTGTATATGGAACACATGCACATGCACACATACACACACGCACACATACACACACATAGAAACATGTGTGTGTGTGTGTGTTTTCGAAGTTGGAAAAACATATCATAACTCAATTCAACCATGATCCGAGTTTATGAAGGGAACAAAATGAAATACATATTACTAACAAAAACCACAAAGATACAATGAAACTTGACTTCAATTAAATAATGGAAACACTGAAAATTGTATACAAGTAGAATGAAAGCAAACTAGCTCGAACGGTGGTAGCTTGTATCTAAGAAGAGATGTGATGGCTACACACCTTCCTGAACTGTATTATAGTGAGGCTTCGAGGCATTTTCATCATGAAAAATCAACAAGAAAACCCTAAACATTAAAAACCCTAACCATAGGAGTTGAAGCACCAAAGGCTTATGGGCCTCGATAAGGTAAGTTGGAATGCCAACTTCCCAGGGTTGTAACTTTGGCATATGATCTATGTTGGGCATGCACGATAGCTCGTTGGAAAGTTTTATCTGAACAATATTTTTTTATTGTCGGTGTTAGTCTACCACTTTTGTTTACCCATATCCCTAAAAAAATCCTTTATGGACCTTAAAATAACTCCAAAAGTTTAGGACATGAAAACTACCAAAAATATAAAACTATCAAAATAGGAAACTATGTTGTGAGATAGGTGGAATAGGGGGGTGGCCACCAATATCCACCTAGATCAAACTAACAATGAGGACAACCATCATTGGTTTCTATATGCAATGCAAGTTGACTCAACATTATTATTCAAGGAAACCATGCCACCTAAAATTACCTATTTGTGGTCCATAAGTGAGCAAACTTCCACAACCCACTGATGCCTGTAGGTTTTCGATCATTAACATGTTTTCTTACATTTGAGGAAAACGATATTTTAACCAATATATGCATATATGTATGTAGGGGTGTGTGCATATGCAAAGTTTGCTTAACATGTTGGTAGTTCTACCATAGTTTTTTAAGTCCAAAACTTCTACATTAACAAAACCAAAGTAGAGCTAATAAATTGGCTCAAGGAGCTCAATATTTAGTTTACATTGCTCATGGTTGCAAAGGTTGTGAGAGGAGTGCTCAATAAGCTCTCTAAGTCATGGAGTTTAACTTTTTCCCTCTCCCTAACTTTCTTGCATCTGTTTGTGTATTTTTCACATATATTGTATTCTTTTATTTGTTTCATAAGTCTCCCATGGGGTTTTCTTTTATGCACATAGTTGAGAGACATTTCTAATAAAAATAATGTGAGTGTGATTTTTTCTACAAGTTTAGGAGGCTATCAATAGCCCAAATTCTTACTTTGATAACTTAGAACTAATATTTATATGTATGTTTGTATGTAGGTGTGTGTGTGTGTGTGTGTGCATACAAATACATGTGTGTTGTTCAACATATTAGTAATATACCATAGTTCTTTAGGTCCAAAACTTCCAGCACATTAATAAGAGAAAATTAGAGTTGTTAAATTGGCTCAAGGAGTTAAAGGTTGTGCTTACCTTGCTCACAATTGCAAAATTTATTGGACAAGCACCCAACAAACTCTTGAAGTCATTGGGTTTAATTTCATCCCCCCCCCCCCCCCCCCCCCTTGGAATTATTGCATCTATTTATGTATTTTTCACTTACACTGCATTTTTTATTTATTTCACAAATATCCCATGTCCATTCATTTTATGCACATATTTGAGATCCCTTTTTAATATAATAATGTGGATGTTCTTTGTTGTACAACAAGGTCATGAGGCTATTAATAGCCCGCATTCTTATTGCACTAACTCAAAACTAATATTTGCATTGCGAGAAGCATATAAGAAAAAGAATGAAACATCTCTCAGCTTGTGTCTGAAAAGACTCCTATTTGGAAATGCCCTACCAAGCATTAGTTATGCTTCCTTTACTATAATCCTTTGGAAATATTCATATTTGTGAATCACAAAACATTGCCCTTTATGTGTGTGCATGTGTACACACACACATATACACATGTATGTATATATAAATGTATGTATGAGTATATACATGAATAAATATGTACATATACGTACAAATACATAGTAACATCTCTTTCTCTCTCTCTCTCTCTCTCTCTCTCTCTCTCTCTCTCTCTCTCTCACACACACACACACACATGTGTGTATGTGTTTGTGTGTGTATCCAAAGGTGGAAAAACCTATCATAACATAGTTTCCAACCAACATTAAGGACAACCATCATCAATTTCTATATGCAAATTTAGATTAGCTCATTAATAGTATTCAAGGAAAGGCACGCCACTAAAATTATCCAGATGCTTCAAAGTCTTATATTCAAGGAAGACAAGCTCTTAGCGTGTGTGTGTGTACTTATATGTGTATGTTATTGAACATTATGCCAATTCCACCATCATGTTTAAATCTTCTAACACATTTTTCGAGGATCTCCTTTGTATTTTTAGTAGTTGGAACTAGCCAAAAAAACAAGCATTATGTGGCTTTCCAAACACATAGAACATGGATTAATCTTTGTAATGGTTTAAGAAATGGACCATGTTTATTTTGCCACATCATCTGCTAGGGTTAGGTTATTATAAACCCAGGGATTTCATATATTGGGGCTTTGTACTTTATGTTAAAAGGATAGCCTTGACCTCTTGCAATGTATTCTTGTAAAAGAGCATAGTTGACACATCTCTTTTTAGAGATAAGATAAAACTATTATGGCTAGTTTATATTACTTCACTTTTTATAGTCTTTTTTTGTTTCATTCATTAATAGAATTTGAGTTTCATTTCATTATCATGCTTTGATAATGTTTTTGCCTTCATTTAATTCTTTACATAATCCATATGAATGGGGAAATGAAACAATGCTTTTTTCTCTTAATCCTTCCATCCAATAACAAAATATTTCATTATCTAAATAATTTATATATAATTTTTTATGAAACATTGTTAATGGGATGTCACCACTAGATTATGTCAAAATCTTGAGGGTTATTGATAAACTTGGTTATTATGCATGTCTAAGAGTCAGGTAGGAAAATAACAATCCTTGATGTTGTTGAAAAAATGGTGGTGCAAGAAGTTGGTGTGGACCCATTTGTCTTTAATTCTTTCCTTGATTGAGCAAATGACATGGTGTGTAAGCATTGCAAAAATCAAAATCAATGCCATTACACTAAGGATTTTGGAGCTATACATTGTTTCTTCTTGTTCTTTCTTGTTTGATAAAAGCCTTTGCAAAATTATCATCTTGATTAGCCATTGCATGCATCTACTATGAGGATTATACGACCAATTAACCCCATCTGTGATATTTAGTTGTCCATGTATGAATTCCATGTGAATTTGAATTATTCCTACTTAAAAAGGGCCTCGAACAATTTTTTTTGTTTATTTCCATGATGTGATCTTGCAATTAACACTATTATCATCTTTGTTTCCACATTTTAGTGTTCTTCTTTCCCTACTTATGATATTTTCTTCCTTGAATATGCCTTGTGATATTATTTATTAATTTTTTTGCATAGCCATCATTAAGGTTCACAATCTCTGCAATAAGAGTGAATTAGAGCTATTAAATCACTCAAGGAGATCAATGTTGAGCTTACCTTATAATTACAAAACTTACTGGAGGAGTGCCAAACAAGCTCTCTAAGTCACAAGGTTTAATTTTTTCCCTCCCTATATTTGTTTCCATATTACTCAAGTTTTGAGCATATATTTCAAACCCTTTTTTAAAAAGGAGTGTGCTTTATTTTGCAGTAGGTTTGTGAGGCTAAAATAACCCATGTCCTTATTTTTTTCCCCTTGGAAAAATCGTAATTTTCATTATGTAAGAAAATTACATGTTGTATATGCATGATGCATATGCTATAAGTGAGGCATGGCCTGTCAAAAATGAATATTGTTCACCTGTATCAGTTCAAAATTTGGTGCCTTGAGTCCACGTAGGGAGGCCCGATTTCAAAAAAATATTTTCCAGATCGCTTTTTCAATAAAAATATATGCTTGAGTAAACTGCGGTAGAGTTCTGAGATAAAAGAAAATAAACATATGTATATTTACAGATGGAGACTGTAAAAGCATGAAAAAAACCATGTATCCAGGCTCCCAATGAGCCTACTAAGTAGCTATGTCCATGAAGGGCCTGTGATAACACTGATAATGGGCCCCTTCCCTTTGTTCAGGGATCATCCAAGTGTCGGAAGGCCTATTCGCAACCTCCTTAGATAATCGATTGGCAGTTGCATTCCTTTCCCTGAAAATGTGATGGCATATGAAAAATCAAAATGTGAAGAAAGTTGAAGATCCTCATCCAGGATATGTCTCAATGTGTAAGTATAGCATCTTGTTTTTTTGTTAAGCCAATCACATACAACTTGTGAATCCCCAAACAGTTGCAATGCTCTACATTTTTCCAATGCAAATTGAATAAGGAATTTAGCAGTGGATAGTTCAACAAAGTTGTTTGAGCCTCCTCCTAGGCCCATTTCTATATTGAAAAGATGGAGCTCAGAGAGATACAAGATGGCTCCCCCCCACACCTCTCCTCATGCGCAGAACCATCAAGCCCAAATAAGTGAGTGGTTAATGGATTCAGGTATAAGAGTGCGAGGCCGCGGGGGATTATCATCTTCTGGGATAAGAGTATAATGAGACAAGATTCACGCAGCAACTGAATTCCAGTGAGGGGAAGTGTTTAGGAATATGAGTCTGTTGCGCACAATCCAAATGGCCCAGCTGATGAGAAGCGGGAGGTTGCGAAGTTTAGGCGGGACAGCCCTTGTCCACTAGTTTGTCCAAGCCTCCACAGGATTAGAGCCCTGCCACCTGATCTATGTAGAGATTGTTGTAGTAATTGTCTGCCAGAGTTCATGAGCAACTATGTAATCTATGAACAAATGCGAGATAGATTCATCGTTGCTCTTGCAAAGACAACACCAAAATGGACCATTTTGGGTGCGCTTGAGGAGGTTATCCCCCGTGGGGATTTTATTGTTGAGGATGGTCCACATGAGGAGTCTACACCTTGGGGGTGCTTTGAGCTTCCACAAGTGCCTCCACCAATTTTTCAATGACTTGTGGTCTTTGAGCATCAGTTAATACCAGGTATCCCTCCTTGGGTGTGTAAGACCCAAATTTCGATAGTGCCCAGATGATCTCATCTTCGCCATCCCCTAATCGAAGGTGGGCGGCAATGAGAGTCCCAATGTAGTCCTTCCAGATCTGTGCCCACTGCTGAGGAATATATAAGTTGTGGGTCGATTTCCAAGCTTGCTGGAAACGGGTGGTGTTAGTGCCTAGATTTACCTTAGGCTGAAGAAGGTAGGAACCAGGGCCAACATCAAACTACACTTAACCTGGTAGCTAGCCCTACCAGGTCGGGAGAGGGCTCTCTCCGGGTCAATCTCGGAAAATTATAATCGATGAGGGCTTGAGATGACTGATAGAAATGCTGATCTTAGGCTAGGCATATGTGTGAAAAAGTTTTATTGAATAAAATGATGTTTTTGTTGGCTCTAATGGAAAGGCAGATTTTGTGTGTGGGGAATGAGGCTCAGTCTTGCAGAGATCTCAATAGGGCAAGGTAGGAAAATGTTTTTGGCACTTAAAATTGAATGAGATGGAAGGATTTAGACAGGTGATGAGCTGGAGAGGGCAAGAAAACTCATGGATCCTCTCCAAACAGCTGAAAACATCAAGAAACTAAAGCAAACCTCAAGTAGAGCACTGCAATTTCAATGGATTCTACTTACACTCTTGTTTGTTTAGTTAAGAAGAAACAAGATAGAGAATGGCATACTTTACACATAAGAAAATTCACAATTACAAAAGAAATCATTGTACCAAGACAAATTGCCACATGGATCTTAAAGAGTGCTGCAAGCCCTGGTCTCAATTCCTTAGCCAAAATGCTGATATGAATGTACAATGAAGCTCAAGGCTTTCTCAAAAGTCCAACCTTGTTAATGGCTGAAAAACAACATAATATAGACAACCATAGCTCATCCTAGCCTCTAGGGGTCGAGCTCACCTGTTTAGGAGCTATTTCAACTAATTCTAAACTGAGAACTAGAAATCAGGCAATAGAACAGCATGCCTCTAGAAACAAGGGAACTGATTCATTCAGTTTCAAACAACTTTTAAACTGATGAATCTACCTCCATAAGTAAAAATTTGACATATTTACATCATGATCCATCAATGTACATTACATTACATCATAAATTTGCCATTAAGAAAGTGAAAAAGTCAAACTGGCCAAAGCTGGGTGAAAAACAGAGTAATACTTGGTCAAACTGGCAAAATTTCCCCTATGCGCCACTCCTGATTCTCTATGCATAGCGCCTGTTTGGACCCATTTTTGGAATGTTTTGAATTTGCCTTTATTTTTAAACTCTGTTTTTGAGCTTTTTCGTTTTATTAGAACTTGTAATGAACTAAATGACCTATATTTTGCTTGTTTTGCAGGGGGTTGGAGCTACTGAGGCTAGGAAAAGGACCAGGGTTGCAGGTGAAGCAATTTACAGATGAAGGGATAAAATTACATAAATTTGTACAATAAAAGCAAAAATACTTCCTCAAAACAGAGTTTTGAGGAAAGACACATCTCTGAATACTTGATTATACAATTTATTGAGCCTGGAACCTCCTCATGGCCTACTGGTTGTTATTGGACACTTAGAAACACTTTTTGATGAAACCCTACTGAAACCCTAGACCTAATGACAATAAAACCCTAGTAAAGACTTTTGCAATCTTTAAGACGAAAAAAGGCGACTGTGTACAATTTTTTATGAATAAACATGAGCCAGCAGGTAAATGTCATGAGGGAAACTGTAGGAGAAGCCACTACCGTCAAATGATCCATGTGCCTAATGGAATGCAGCTGATTGGGCGGGACACCTAATATGCAATGCAACAAGAGGATTTGATCTCTGACGGAGGGATGAAGATACCGACACTAACAGGTTGAGTGCTCAGAATATCCTATGTGATTGATATGAGTGATATTCATTGTACTGAGATGATTCCTGATCTTAATAGGTAGTCTGTGGGCATCCCCACAACCAATCCAGGGGTCCTGTCCTATCCTAACAACCAAACCAGATTGGATTTTCCATGTGATGCCAGCTCTGATGATGTCCAAGGATTTAAGAACAACCTTCCATATAATTGACATCCCAGAGGAGTATCTGTGTGGCTGCCTTAACCAATCCATCACATTGAGAGGGGAAATGTATTTGGAGACTGCCACCTTGGTCCATAAGCTATTAGATTATATAAGTTGCCATCCAAGTTTGCTGCCAGGGCTGAGGAAAAGTCTGATGCCCCATCCACCCCATTTCTTTGGAAGGTTGAGTGCATCCCATTTGACCCAAGCATAAATTCTTCCTGTCTGATTTCCCTTCCAAAGGAATCTGCAACAAAGTGCCTGTATCCTTGAGAGTATACCTCTGGGGATCCATGCCAAGGACATCCAGTAGACCGGTGTAGCCTCCAGAATGGTTTTGATGAGGGTAAGTCTACCTGCCCTGGATAGATATTTGTAGCACCATATGTTGAGTCTTTTCTCCATCTTTGCTATAAGCCACGTCCAATCTGCTATTTTGTATCCCAGAGGCTTCATCTTATATCCAAGGTATCTTAACCCATCCTCAAGTTTTAGTAGAGTGAACTAAAATCTTTTTAGGGCAAAGTGGATCTCATGTTGGGTGCATCCAGTCATTGTCGAGGTGGATTTACTACAATTGACCATCATGCTTGTAGCCACTTGAAATAGGGAGAAAATTTTCTTTATGATGGTCAAGTCCCCTATACCTCCATTGAGGAAAATTAAGACATCATCCATGAATAACAGGTGTGTTAAGATGCAGTCTTCTGTGACTTTTATACCCTGCATTCTGCCCCTTCTGGCCTCTACTTTGATGAGTCTACTGAGCCCCTCCACTATTAGGAGGAATAGAAGTGGTGAGAGTGGACAGCCCTGTCGAAGACCTCTTTTAGAATGAAAGAAAGGAGAGGTCACACCATTAACCAAAACACTGAATGGAGTGTTAGTGATACAACCCATAATCCATTTAATGAAGACAAATGGGAACCCAAGGTGGGTTAAAAGCATTCTAATATACAGCCAACAAACTCTGTCAAATGCCTTAGAGAGGTCGACCTTGAGGATCATACCTTTGATTTTCTTGTAATGCAATGAGTGCATAACTTCTTGGGTTGTTCCCACCACTTTGTGGATCTATCGGTCTTGAAGAAAGGAAAATTGTTGTGAGATGTGGGTGGATAGAATGGGCCTTAAGTGGTTGGCAATGATTTTAGCCATGATCTTATAGATGCAGTTACAAAGAGATATCGGTCTGTAGTCGTCAAAGGAGTTTGGATTATCAGTATTGGGGATGACAGTAATGAAAGTAGCATTGAAGGGTTCATACATCTTGCATTAACTCTGGAGTCTTCCACTACCTTGAGGAGGTCTGAGCCCAGAATCTCAAAAAATTCTAAGTAGAATTCCACCGTCCAACCATCCAGCCAAGGACTCTTATCTTTCTTGAACCATTTGAGGGTGGCTTCCAGCTCTCCTAAAGTGACTTCATTAGTTAGTTCCCTACCTTCCTCCTAGTCCACAAAACGTGGGAATAGATGTGCCACTTTTATTATTTCAGCAAGGTTCATTGTGGGGGGCACTCTATATATTTGCTTGAAGTGAGAGGATGCCAATGCTGCTAGCTGGGGGAAGGTGTTTACAGGGTGTCCATGTTCATTCGGAAGCTGCCAGATGGTGTTGATTTCCTTCCTCCCATTTGCGAATTTTTGATGAAACTTAGTGTTATCATCTCCCTCAAGCATCTAGATCTCTCTACTTCTCAGAATCCATGATTCTTCGCAATCCTTTAAGATTTTCCCTCTAGCGGCATATAGAGATGTGATTCTATCCTTGTGTTCAATGGAAATATACACCCCTCCCAAGTTATTCTCAAAGTCCACAATTTTTGTTTCAGCCTCTTTGAGGGCTTGATCATCCCGCCTCCTCTTGTTATGAGCCCAAATTTTGGAGAGTCTCTTCAACTCGTTAAGGTTTTGAGAAAACCCTTCCGCAATGTGACCTGCTGCAGCAGGGGGGTGCGCCTTCCAGAAATCTGTGACCATACAAATGTAGGAAGGGTCCTTCAGCCATGTGGCACAGAACTTGAAGGGACCCTTAGGTTTCCCCTTCCCTTGCTAATTTCCATATAGATAGGCAGGTGATCAGAGATGCCCCCTGATCCCACCCATTGCCTATGAATTAGACCCTGATTGAGAAGGCCTTCCTTAATAATAAATCTATCAAGCCTACGAGCTAGACTATCTTCCCCTGTTCTATTGTTCTACCATGTGGGTTTCATCTTTGTGATGGGGATCTCCATTAGATTGTGGGCTCCCAGTACATTCTCAAAATAAACTAAAAGGGGATCAATTTGTGCTCTTCGTCCCCATGATTCTGCATGTCTTATGGATAAGTTTAAATCCCCGTCCATGATTAGAAAATCCTTTTGACAGAGTTCAGAGTTAAGAAGGTGGTCCCAAAATTCAGGCCTGTGTTGGCACGACCCATAGACATTAATAGCCCATATCTCCATCCCTAGGTTAGTCGAGAACAAGTCCGCCCCAAGATAACTTGGCCCCCCCCAGCAGTTGCAGAGATTGATAGTGCGCAAGTTGAACCCCAGGGCAATGCCTCCTGAACGACCACTTGCATCAAGGCCAATAAAGGACCAGCTTGGGAGCATTGATTGCAATAATAGAGAGATAGCTTCAGCAGAGCTAAGGGTTTCCTGGAGGAAAATAACATCAATAGGAGAGGCAGATAGCAGTCTTCTAAGAGCTAGTTTTTTATCGGGCCTAGCTAGCCCTCTACAATTGAATGATACAATCTTCATGAGGGGGGCTCAAGTAATGGGCCTCATGCTCTAAGAGCCCTTAGGATGGTAGATTATCTACCAGAAGTGATTTCGTCTCTTTCCATACTCTGTGATTTGGAGAGGGAAGAGGGGCGTCCTCGAGGGAGTTTAAGGGGAGTAGGGGACAATTCCAGGTCAAGACCAATGTGATCGTCCTGTTGTTTTTTTGCCTTAGACCTGTTCTTGTATCTCGAGGAGGGAGGCCTATCTTCAGGAACAAGGGAATACTGTGGAAGGGACTCCAGGATATAGGGGGGGTGATGGAGAACGTGGTTGAGGGGGGGCAAGGGGGACAGGATAAGGGGGGAAGAGATACTCCAGTAATCCCATGTTTGATGCTAATTGGAGGAAATGCCAAGCCATCAACAATATAAGATGTATGAGAGGGGTAAGAGGAGGATGAATTCTTGCCCGATGATGATATTGCCCCTGAAGTTGCTCTAACCCTTGTGAGTGGAAGAGAGGGTGGTTGAAGAGGTGGTCTGCCGCGTTTCTTCGGGACCTCTCTGGAGGGTGTCTTTCCTGCATCCACCGGATCTGCTTGTATCCCTGGGTCTCCAATGGGAGGTTGTTCCTCATGTTCCTATGTTGACTTAGATGGGATTGCCCTTGCCTCTTTCCCTGATCTTACCTTATTGTTGAGTGGGAATTCCTTAAACAGATGCTCGATCTATGACAACATCTGCACCTAAAAGGTACCCCTTCATAATCTAATTTATGTCTCCGAGAAAAATTTCTCCACTGAATTGTGATGTATTCCTACAAGCCATCACTGGTATCCAAATGTACTAAGATCCTTGCGTAGGCCATCATAACTGTCGTAAGGTAGGATTTGTCATGATCCAGGTATGATCCCAGGACATTCCCAACTCTCCTGAAAAAATCTTCAAACCAAAATTGTAAAGGTAGCCCTAGGAGATAGACCCAGAGGGGACCAGCATTTAGCTTCTCGGATTCTGGGTCAAATAGGGGTGTCCATCTACGCAGGAGCACCGGAGCCTATTCTATGTGCCAAATCATAGAGAGGACCCAATTCGTGTGTTCGATCCTTGTGAAACAGAGGGCAAACAATCCCCTAACAAAAGTCTGGATGAAAGGAGGATCAGCCAGATGTTGTCCCCAAACCTCCGATGTCCACTGCTTCAGCCTAGATGCACTATAGTTCCTCCCCCTGACTCTGCCAACCAAGACCCTGCCAGCAGTCTCCATAGTATCGCTTAAATGAATGTCCTCCCCCAACCTCAAAAAAGCCTCAGAAGCTTTGGGTTTCAGGCATCGCTGTCTTTTAATCGATCGTGCCCTGTCTTCATCTGTGGGTTGCTGAGGTTCACTTAGAGGAGGATGAGCCCCAAAATTAGGAGGTTCCTGAGGAGGCTCCGCAAAGAAAACTCCAGAAATGGGCGAGATCCCTATGAAATTACCAAATGGGGTGGGCCGTGGAGGGTAGCACAGGTTGTCGTTCCGGAGCGAAAGGCACGGCTCACTGGAATGAGCGACTGAAGGGACATGGGAACCAATGGAGGGTGGAAAGGGTGCAATGCCTGCCAAGAGATTTTCCAATCCAGGATCCAGAGAATGGTCCACGAAAGTTAGGGTAGATGGAGACAGCGGCTGAGAAGTGAGGTCCAACAGTGAGGGGTGGCTTTCAGGAGTGTGGCCACCGAGTTCGAAGGACTCGATCTCAAGGGTAGAGAGACTACGGAATCCAAGAGCGCACTATTAAAAGGGTAACCGCCTACAGGAATTTTCTGGGGATGGGACCAAATGGGGATTCCCTCCTAAGGGTCCTCTGAATAGTCCACAAGCTCTTCCATAACCGTCGCTATATTCCCACGCCAGCTGCCTGCAGAGTCCTTGGGGATCCCGTTGCTAGTGACCAGGGGCAGAAGTGGCAGAACAGGAAAACAGAAGGTAAACCCTTGTCGATGGAGGGGGAAGATAACCGCGGCGGCAAGGATGAAGCACAATTGAAACGGGTCTATGCAAGAGAGTAGGTAGGGTAACGGCTAATGAGAATGGTCACCAGCACAGAAGGTACCATCGAGGGTGGGTTTGTAGTAAAAAATAATTTCCAGGCTATTGCATTGAAACCCTCGTCAGGTGCCCTCATCGCCATCGCTGTCCTCCATCCTCCTCCCATCCCATGTCCTTATTGTGATATCCCATAACCAAATATTTTCATTGGGATAAGCATACAAGAAAAAGAATTACTTGCCTCTTAACTTCCATCTCAAAAAGACTCATGTTATTGGGTGACACCTTACCAACCATCTTCTATGATTGCTTTATTGTAAACCTCTATAAATATTCATTTTTGTAAATCACAACATAATTCCCTTCATGTGTGTGTGTGTGTGTGCGTACATGTACATGTCAAATGGGTGTGGCTCTATTGGTTTTCAGTAAAATTTGTTATAATCCCAATTTGAGTTCAAACCTGGATTTCTAACTAACTTGTGCCCCAAGAAGACTATGTTAAGCATTATATAAGTCCCATGTTAATCATAGAATCACTTATCAATCCCTAGATATTGAGTTATTAGATTTATATTGTAATATTTTTATGTTGGCTAGAACCTTTCATTGTAATTGTACATTGTATCCTATATATACGTTGAGGGGACCCAATCTCAAGATCATCAAATATTATCTTATACATTGTATTCATTATAAAAGGAGGTTCCTGCCTCAAATTCGACTATAATTATTGGGTTCTTATCATTTTTAAGGCACGTGGTTCATAAAATTTGGTATCAAAGCAAACGAAACTAGGGTTTTGGTTCTTGAATAGGTCATCTTGGTATTTCCACTATAATTTTTTCTAAGATATTTTATATGATGATTTTTTGAGTATATTCAGATGAGATCCTGGGGAACCTTTAGTAAAAAATTTAGATTTGGGTTCACTACAGTTTTGAAGGTATACTATGTGGAAATTACGATTTGTGATTGGCCTTGAAATTAATTTCAAACAAGTCATCTCAACATTTTCACTATAAATTTTTTGGGATGTTTCGTACCATGAAATTTTGGGTAGATTGAGAAGAAAATGCAAGGTATGTCAACTAATTTTCTTTTATTCTAGTCCACTATACTTTTAGAGATATACTTTATGGAAATTGGGGTTTGTGAATGGTCCTAAAATCAATTTCAAATAGTTGATTTTGGAATTTTAGGTATAATTTTATTTCTGGGAAGATTCAGACCGTGAAAGTAGATTGATAAAATATATTAAGGTATGTTTAGTAAAAAAAATATATTCTAGTTCATTATAATTTCATAGATATATTCTATGTAAGTTAATATTTGTGAACGGTCTTGAAATCAGTCTCAAACAAATGATATTAGTATTTTTGGCATAATATTTTTTCTAGGACACTTCAAACTATGGAATTTTCAAATATCAAAGGAGACATATTGAAGTACCTTAAGTAAAAAAATTAGAGTTGGATTTGAGGATATGGACATGTGGAAGGCCTTACAAATTCACTTGTGGGAAGAAACCAAAAATCAATAAGTTTTGCAAAAGTTACCATAACTTTCAGTTGGCACGTCAAACTTTGATAAGAACTGTGGAACTATAGAGAAGATGTGACATATTACTATAAGAGAAAATTACAAAATTAGAAGGGTGAAATTTTATATTTATCTCAATATAAAGGTTAGCGATTTAAAAATCTTCAATTTAGGGTTTGAAAGGTACATAAATTACAAATGCCATGAATTTTGATTATTAGTGATTGAAAGTGGTGATAATGATTAGTATTACTATTTTTTAATATGGGAATGGGGCCTAAAATAAATACTATTGGTAGCCCTCATAAAACATCAAGATATAAAGAAGGTAAAGACTTAGAATTTAGGTTGTCCCAATTAGAGAATAAAGTTAATGAAATGAATGGTAGTATGTTGAAAAATTTGGATTTATCATGTTCTCAATAAAACCTTAAAAGAGAAATGATGGATCAAATGGAAAAGAAAGAATGAAAACAAGGAAAAAATACAAAAATCCATGAATTCCATGGAAAATCTTCTCTTTGAGAGGCTTCCTAAATGGGATATTGAGATCCAAGGAAATAAGGAAAATATGGAGAACAATTTCGTTGGAACTCAATCACCTATAGGAGTATTTTATCACAATTGGAGAGAAAAAAAAATATTGAATCATAAAACCATAATAATGATTTTTCACTGCAAGATACACATCATTACGGCTTGAAGTCAACATGAAGGAAGTAATACATTTCAAGGATCTATATGAGTAAGTTTGATGGTAACAACCTTATAACAAGAATATTTCAGATGGACCAATACTTTGATCTACACCAAGTGAGATCCTTAGAGGAGGTAAATACTACATCCATGATTTTAAAACAAGATCAATTTGTATCATATCAATGGATTTTCAAAAGGAAAAATGATTCTATTGTATCTTCGTCCATTTTTATAGGGGAATTGATGAGACATTATGGAGATCTTAAGAGCAATACATTCTTTAGCCAATCGATAAATATGCAACAAAAAGGTCTAAGCACAGAGCACATTCAACAATTCCAATTGTTGAGTCTCAGGGTAAAGAACATTTTAGAGGATAATTCATATTACCTCTTTATAGGAACTTTAAAGGAAAATATACAACATGAGGCGTGTCTTTTTTAACCTAAATCCCTGGAGCATACTTTTATCCTAGAAAGGAAAGTTGAAAGTAAAAAATATGGCTACTAGAAAATTAAGGACTAATAATTATAGAGAACGTCATGCTTGTTCTCCTAGACTGACAAGGTTGAAATCTCAACAAATAGATGAAAGAAGAGAAAAGGGACCATGTTTTACCTTTGACAACAAGTATAGTAAGAGGCATAAATGTAGTGAGAAGAAATTATTCTACATAAATTCTGAAGATGAATAAAATCAAGAATTGGAACCATCACAAGATCTAGAGCTAGAAGATCCTACTCCAACAATATCTAACCATGCATTAGCTAGCATCGATATTGTACAAGCCCTCAAGATAGAAGGATATATGAAGAGGAAAAAGTTAACAATGTTGATTGATTCAAGTAGTACCCATAACTTTATCAACTAAAAGTTGGAAAAACTTCTTAATTTCTTTGTATTTTGAGCACCAAAATATCAAGTAATGATTGCAAATGGAGGTACCATAAATGATTTAGGGAAGAATCACAATATTAAGCTGAATATTGGGGAGTATTTGTTGGATATTCCCATGATTACAATCTAAATGGATGTTTCTAATGTTCTAGGGGTTCAATGATTACAAAAATTTGGAATGGTGGTCGTTAATTTTCAAGATATTTTCATCAGATTTTTCTTAGAAGGAAGGGAAATTTAGCTTAGAGGTATCCACATGAAACCCTCTAAAGTGATAACCTCCAATCCAATGACAAAATTTCCAAAAAAGTGATATTATGGTGTAAGTATGTTATTGTTCAAACAACTATATCCTTTGTTGCAGTGTATCTCCAAATGATTATCAACGATCATTGCAAGGAATTTTGAGAGATGGTTGAGAGTCTTCTACCTACTTGAGATCATGACCATGTTATTCATTTGCAACCTAGAAGAGCACCACCTAACATCATTCCCTACAAGTATCCATGTACATAGAAGTGTGAGATTGATTGTATGGCTCAAGAAATGATAGAAGCTAATATCTTTCAACTTGGCCATTATACTTTCTCTTCAACAATGGTTATGGTTATAAAAAAAATATGTTTCAAGGTGTATGTGTCCAGATTATAGACAACTTAACAAACTGACAATAAAGTGTAAGATTCGTATTCCTGTCATTGATGAATTATTAAATGAATCTCATGGAGCAATTTCTTTACTAAGTTGGATCTTCGTTCCAAGTATCCTCAAATCAGAAGGACACAAGAAGAAATTTTTAAAACAACATTTAGAACACATGAAGGTCATTATGAGTTTTTGATCATGCCATTTGAACTTACTAATGCACCTTCAACATTTCAAAGCTTGAAGAATTCTACCTTCAAACCTTTCCAGAAAGAATTTGTGTATTTTTTCTATTTTTCTTTTTTTATGACATATTAATCTACAACAAATCTTGGGAAGAGCACGCACAACATGTTGACGGTGCCTTCACACTATTGGAAGAGAAAAAACTATATCTAAAGTCTTCCAAGTGTGCCTTTGGGGTTCAATAAGTGGAATATGTGGGTCATTTTGTATGTCATGAAGGTGTTAAAGTGGACCCTAAAAAAATCAAAGCTACAAGGAAATGGTGGATCCCCAAGACCTTAAAGAAACTTAGAGGATTCTTAGGATTAATAGGATATTATCACAAGTTTGTAAAAAAATGGCTTTACTTCTAACAAAATTATTGAAGAAGGAAGCATTTTCTTGGATTAGAGAAGTCGCCAAAGATTTTGAAAAACTTAAGGAGGTTATGTGTCCAACTCCCATGCTAGTCACACTAACTTAAAAAAAATTGTCATTGCGGAGTGTGATGCTTTGAGCCATGGAATTGGTGCAATTTTGATACAAGAAGGAAGGCCCTTACCTTTGAAAGTAGAAAACTCAAAGGAATGAAATTACTAGACCCATCTATGAAAAAGAAATGTTGGTCATACTACATGTAATTAAGAAATGGAATCCACAACTAATAGGAAGACACTTCAAAGTAAAAATAGATCATGAAAGTTTGAAGTAATTCTTGGAACAAAAATTATCTTTAGCAGAGCAACAAAAGTGGGCTATAAATATGTTAGGTTGTGACTTTGAAATTATCTGCAAAAAGGGAAAACAAAATATTGCTTCAAATGCACTATCAAGGAAAGAGGAAGACACACACAATTTACTATGCATTATTTCCATTCCACAATCTGACTAGGTGGAAGAAGCAAGGATATAATGGAAGTATTATTAGAAGGTAGCCAAGATCACTTAAAAACTACAAGAGGACCCAGATGTAGTAAAAAAATTATGTGGAAGAATGATTTGAATTCTCAAATCAAATAAAATGTCCTTTTTGAATTACACAATTCTCTTGTTAGAGGACATTTAGGGTTCTCGAAAACCTACCATGGGATAAAGAAAGGTTTTTTTTAGAAGATCTTAAATTAGATGTGCAAAATTTTGTGTTTGAAAGTATGGCATGCCAATAGAATAAAGAAGAGACAATCAAGACCCCGGGGATCCTACAACCATTAGCCATACCGAGCTGACATTGGGAAGAAATTTCAATCAATTTTATTACAAGGTTACACAAAAATGAAGGGAAGAATAGCATTATGGTAGGGGTAGATAAAATGACAAAATATTCCCATTTTTCTCTCTTTCTAGTCCTTTTAAAGAAAGTACAGTGGTAGAAGCATTCATGGAAATAGTCTAGAAGCTACAGGGAATGCCAAAGATTATTCTAAGTGACAAAGATCCAATTTTCACTAGATATTTTTGGATTAAATTGTTTTCTTGTTTG